>JAMBTI010000054.1:0-52955 GCA_032441825.1 Chaetogeoica ovagalla | reverse complement strand
GACGACAGCGGAGGCGGCTGCTGGCCGAACGAAGCAGACGAGCAGCGGAACGTTGCCGACTTCGTACACGGAGGAGGCTCTGGATCGAGCTAGCAAGAAGGTGGTGGCGGCCCTAATGGCCTCTACGTCACCGAGGACCCCGGCTGGCAAGGTGTCGCAGTGTCCACGACCCCGGTAGGCGGAGTGAAGAGGAAGGAGAGGACTCCGCCTTCCAAGAAGGACGAAGACGAGGACGCTGCGTTTACAAAGGCACTGCGTGGCCTTTGGGATGCGTACGCAGTAGTCAAGTACGAGGTCGATGTTGCGATGGGTGGTCGTGATGTCCCCTTTCTCAGGGATGCCCTGGAAGGGCTCCGTGAGAGCCTGGATCGGGTCATCACTGAGAGGGGGGAGTTGCGATCCCCATCGCAAAAGCGGACGAAGGCGGAACCGGAGGCAGGCGTGCGTGTCCGGGTGGAGACCCGCGACGCGGCCACGGATACGCCTTGTTGGTGGCCGGTCGTAGAAAAATCACAGAAGCAACCAACTCTGAGTGCTCCTACAGGACACTCAGAGTTGAAGACCAAGAAGAGCGCGGCGTCCGGCCCAGCAGAGGGCAGCCGTCGGCGTGTCGACCGGAGGAAAAAGATCGCGGGTACCTCCCCGCGAGAAGAGGACGGTCCTCCAGCGGAGGAGGTGCGGACTACGGTGGCCCATGAAGATTCGTCGGAGTGGACCACCGTTGTCCGCAATCGAAGGAAGGACGTGAAAAAGGATCCTGCGAAATCCAAGGCTCCGAAGACACGCAAGGGACCAGGACCAGCAACGTTGGTGAAGCGAAGGACACCGGAGACGCAGGCGGTCTCCATTGCCCGGCCCACGGAAGGGAAGACTTTCACGGAGGTCATGAAAAACATGACCTCCAAGGTCGACCTGAAGGGGCTGGGCGTGGAGGTCGTCAAGACCCGCGTCTCCAGGGCCGGTGCCATCTTATTGGAGGTGCGGAGCAAAGCAGAGGCAGACAAGCTGGCAGAGAGCGTGGCTGCAGTCATCGGCAAGGATGCGGTGGTGTCCAGGCCCACCCGCAGAACGCCGGTTCTCGTACTCGGGATCCCGGACTGGATGACTTCCGAGGAAGTTTCTCGGGAGATCATCGGGTCCGACCCTGAGATCGCGGGAACCGGGGTCACCGTCAGGGACAACCCTGGCGGTGGCAGGGTGGCCCGCCTGGACGTGCCGATGGCTGCGGCCACGAGGATGGCGGAAGCAGGCGGCATCCAAGTGGGATGGGTGAGGTGCCGCATCAAACTGCTAGAGAGGAGGCAGCCCAGGTGTTACCGGTGTCAGGGGAGCGGCCATGTTGCAGCCAAGTGCACGGCGCCGGAGCAGCCGAAGAGATGTTATGGATGCAACATGGCAGGGCATGTGGCAAAAGACTGTCCGAAGAGGAGGAGGTCCGAGCAGGGCCTGCCGGCACAGAAGGCGGCCGAAGATGACACTTAATTAGTTAAGTTTACCTTCTGTGGGCCGAACGGCCAAAAACCAGGGGGGTTAGAGGCCCCCCACGTATGTATATATTGATGAAAGATTTGTGTTTTATATTTGTTGTAAATATTTTCACAAATAAACGATGTGGCTAGGGGAGAAGTAATGCTTAACGGCGAGGTTAGGTTAGGTTAGGTTAGGTTAGGTTAGGTTAGGTTAGGTTAGGTTAGGTTAGGTTAGGTTAGGTTAGGTTAGGTTAGGTTAGGTTAGGTTAGGTTAGGTTAGGTTAGGTTAGGTTAGGTTAGGTTAGGTTAGGTTAGGTTAGGTTAGGTTAGGTTCCCCCTCGTGGAACTCACCTTGTCGTGGTGAGGGGGCTTGAACGGTTGTTCGTCGGGGATTAGTGCTATGCCAACTAGGGTCTCCCATGTTGGACAGGACTAAGCCGCGGCGAGCAACTTGACTAAGCAGTTCCAAGGGTAGGGCGGGCTCTTTAGCCTTGGTTGGCAACCGTCCTAGGGGAAGGAAAACCCCGAACAATAAACCAACACCGGGGTTTTGATCGCCCCCCGGTGTCCTGCAAGATTTGGTACCACGACCGGAACAAGGACAGAAGTCGCGAGGCTGGCGGCTTCGGTGAACGCTAAGCCTCTTCAAATCAACATGACGAGTTTGACAAACAATAACGATGATACTGCTACAAGGGATTCGGATACCCTAGAGCCGGCGGTTGGGGGTGGCACGCCCCAAAAGTCGAGATCAACAAGCCAGAACCCAGGAGCAGAGGTGGCCAGCCAGGCCTCTGCCGATGGTACTGTTACTAGCGCTGAGACAGTCGTGTCTTCGGGCACGCAACGGACCCACGCACCAGATGGAGAAACTAAAGATACGAATAGGACTAAACAAACCGTAGAATCAAAAAAGGAAATAAGGACGACGCAAACCTTAAATACTATGAGCAAGAGCCCCGCAACTCTAACAACTACTAGAGCGGAACTGATCGTTCATGATAAGGGCACACACCTCTCCTCGGAGCGTCTAAAGGCAAGCGTGGAGGCGAACCGAAAGAACATGGTCCAGACTAGAAGCATGTCCTCGTCCTCGACTGCACCCCCGAGTTCGTCAAAAGGAGGTGCAGCGACGGCGGAACGCACAAGAATCAGCAGCTCACAAGTAGGATCAACATACCAGGTGAAGGCCACGGAAGAAGTAGCGGAAGGAGTCCGACCACGTGAGAAGCCCAAAACGTCCATGTCACGACGCGTCTCTTTCGCCTCGAACCAGGGAAACCAAGAGGAGGCATCCCTTTGCCGACTGATGGATCAAGCTAAAGAGGTTTCCAAATTCATAGCGTCGAAGAATGGGAGGGGGATACATCGCCCTATCCAGTCAGCGGTGCAATCAATAATGGATGAGATCAAGGCTTTACGGAAAATTATTAGTAACAGGGCGACTAACCCATCCTGCCACGGGAAGCCGGAACCTGGATCCAAGGAACACCAAGGACAGCCTCAAAAAACGCTTAGGACGAATGTCTCTCCGGAGAAGGAAAATTCTGCTACGGATATGGCGAACACACCGGATAAAGGGGTTCTGGAGCAAGTACTGGCTGCTCTCGAAAGAGTCCAGCAGGACCTTCAAGACCAGAGGAAGATCATAAGCGACCTCTCGGCTGAAAATCGGCTAATGCAACTACAGCTGCAGAGACGACTCGGACCGGAGGAGGCGAATATGATCCGACCCCCAGGAGTGGTGCGGACGCAGCAGCAGCAGCAACAACAACAGCAACAGAAACACCAGCAGCAAGGTGCAGCAGAAGTTCCAGGACGCACAACACCAGAGTCAACAGTTGTCTCCCCAAAAACGGCAGCAGCAGGATGAAGCAGCAGAAGTTACTGAAGAAAGTGAAGATAGCGAGATTGGACCTACGACGTGGACACAAGTGGTTAGTAGGAGATCGAAGTCAAGTGCCAACAATAAGAGTGGAAAGCCGACGAAGAAACCAGGCGTCAAACCTCCAGCGCTGCTAGTCAAGGTAGCTGAGGGCTCCTCTTATGCGGAGACAGTTCGGATTCTACGGAGCACCAGCGGCTTGAATCCGGCAGACTACGGTGCTAAGGTTACGGCGATGCGCCAGACACGGGAAGGCCATCTCTTAGTCGAGCTGCCTAAGGGCGCTAGGTCTGAGTTGGCGGCAGGTAGGTTTGGCGCGGCGATTGCTGGCAAGCTGGGTGAACGCGTTGGAGGCGTTGCTCATCTTGGCCAACTGGTTGACATCGAGGTGGTTGACATAGACGCTGCAGCGGACAAAGAAGAGGTGTTGGCCGCGGTACTAGCTGCAATTCCAGGAAACTCCAGCGATCGGGACGCCACCAGTGAACTGGACGCAGTGAGACTGACAGGTATGTGGAGTACTAGAATAGGTCAGCAGGTCGCCACATTCAAGGTCGCCAGGTCGATAGCTTCCAGTATTAGTAGCGTTACGATCGGGTGGACGAAATGTCGCGTGCGCGAACGCCGACCACTTCCCGTCAGATGTATCCGGTGTCACGGCTTCGGCCATCGCTCGACCGACTGCCTAGGCCCGGACCTCACCAGGGCGTGTAGGAGGTGCGGAGAACTCGGCCATATAGAGAAGACGTGCGAGGGCGGCAACGACCGCTGCGTGGCGTGCGATCGCGAGGGACTGGAGAGGACGCCACACCGACCTGGATCTGGAGCGTGCGCAGCTCGACGAGCAGCGGTGAAACGGAGGTCACGAAACCAAAATGGTTAAGTTTTTACAGATAAACTTACACCGGAGCTCCGCGGCCCAGAATCTCCTGCAGCAATCTGCAGCAGAAAGATGCACTCAGGTGTTATTGGTCTCGGAGCAAAACTGGACTCCGGTAGGAGATGACAAATGGGCGGCAAGTCTGGATCACAGCTGTGCGGTGGTACTTACACCCACAGCTGATCTGGCAGTTGAAGCGAAAGGAGCCGGGCGCGGGTTTGCCTGGATCAGGTGTCGGGGAATCCACATCTACAGCTGCTACAACTCAAGAAACGACACTGAGGAAAACTTTGCAGCATTCCTAAGTGACCTGGAACACTCGCTACGCTCGGTCGACCACGGAAGCAATATTATAATGGGAGGCGACTTCAATGCGTGGTCGATCGAGTGGGGGTCGCCGGTGAACGACGATAGGGGTGATCGTCTGGCGAACTTAGCGGCGAGCTTAGACCTACTTCCTGCTAACACCGGAGGAATGCCTACGTATCGCCGCCGAAACGCCGAATCTATCATCGACGTTACGTTCACTCGCCTCCAAACTCCGGCTACGGTTACACGATGGAGGGTCCTGGACGAGGTGAACTCGGAGAGCGATCACTTCTACATCGAGTTTAAGTTCGAATTAGGCACGGACGACGAAGACTCGGGAGTACGCAGGCAGAGTGGTTGGGCGCTCCGTAAACTGGATGAAGACGCCCTTGTGCATTACATCGACACAGCAGCATGGCGGAGCCACGAAGCAGGAACGACCCCGAACCTAGCGGCGGACCAGTTGACGGAGTACCTCGGAAAGGCCTGTGACTCTAGCATGCCACCAAGGGGAACCCTGAGAATAGGCAGGAAAAGCGTCTATTGGTGGTCCCAGGATATTGCTGAACTCAGGAGAGAGAGTCTTCGTTATCGAAGAACGTACCAGCGGGCAGTCGGTAGGGGAGACCCCACGCAACAAGTGATAAAGCTTCGCCAGGACTTCAAGGCTAAACGAAAAGAGCTCGGAACTGCAATCAGAAAGGCTCAACAAAAATGTTGGGCTGAACTCTGTTGTGCAGTGGACACCGATCCGTGGGGAATCCCCTACAGAGTAGTAACCAAGCGACTAGGTAGAAGTCGCCCTGGCCTAGAAGCACGAGGGAGAGAGTGTGCTATAGCGGACCAATTGTTCCCGAAGCTACCAAACATAGAATGGTCAAGGGAGCCTCCCGTAGCAGTCGAAAACGAAGATCCACGAGAACGGGAATTCACAAATGAAGAACTTCAAGAAGCCAGTAGCAGGCTTCCGTCGGGGAAAGCCACAGGTCCGGACGGCATCCCAAACGAGGTCCTGCGCTGGGTGGCAAGAAGGAAGCCCCGGATACTTCTAGAAACGTTCAACGCGTGCCTGCGAGAAGGAGAGTTCCCCCGGAGATGGAAGACGGCCAGGTTGGCGTTACTTTATAAAGGAGCGGGCAAACCGGTAACAAATCCATCTAGTTACCGACCTTTATGTTTGCTTGACACTGCCGGGAAAATGTTGGAACGCCTTATACTGATGAGGCTTAACCAGTATTTGGATCAAACCGGTCAGCGCGCGGAGAACCAGTATGGATTTAGGCGCGGGAGGTCAACCGAAGACGCTATTGGGCGCCTTATTGAGGTAGCTCACAGCGCGGCGCGAAAGGCGACGCAACACCGGGACCTATGCGTGGTCGTTTCTCTGGACGTGAGAAACGCGTTTAATACGGCCCCGTGGAACAGGATCGACGACGCTATGCGGAATAGGAACATACCCCGCTACCTACATAGCATACTTCGCTCATACCTCAACGGACGGAGCCTGCTTGTGGGGGATGAGCTTCGAGGACGCGACGTAACCTGCGGCGTTCCACAGGGGTCAGTCCTGGGTCCGGCGCTCTGGAGTATATTCTATGACGGGCTGCTAGAAGTCGAGATGCCAGCGGGGGTACAATTGGTCGCGTTCGCCGACGACGTGGCGGTCGTAGGTATAGCGCGGACAGGGGTACTGGCCGGTGCACTAATCAATCCGGCGCTGGCAAAAGTAGCGGGTTGGATGAGAGAGAACGGGCTGGAATTGGCCCCGCAGAAAACGGAAGCAGTTGTTCTTACTCGTAAAAAGAAATACGACGTTCCGGAGCTTGTAGTGGAGGGACATGCCGTGTCCATCAAGAACTCAATCCGATACTTGGGCGTCGAGTTGGACACACGGCTGTCCTTCACGGCACACGTGTCAACGGCTTCGAGGAAGGCGGCCGAAACCGCACGCGCTGTAGCCAGGCTCCTTCCAAACGTAGGAGGTCCATCTTCCAGCAAACGCGCGCTTCTAGGTACGGTGGTCAATAGCAAGATACTATACGCCGCCCCAGTGTGGGCAGAGCAGGGCACTAAGACCGACAAGAACCGAGGCGCTATACAGAGGGCACAAAGGACGGTGGCTCTGCGCACGATCCGAGCATATCGGACCGTGTCAACGGACGCAACAATGGTGCTGGCTTCGTCATTACCAGGGGATCTCCTCGCGCTGGAGCGGGCCAGAATACGTAGAAGGGTCAACGAGGCCGATCCCACGGTCCGACACGAAAACATCAAGAAAGAAGAGAGGGCGATATCGGTACAAGGGTGGCAGAGTAGGTGGGATCGATCCACTAAAGGCAGATGGACCCACAGGCTTCTGCCGAACTTACAACGATGGCTGTGCAGGCCGGCTGTACAAATGACATTCCACATGAGTCAGATGCTGTCGGGACATGGCTGTTTCCGCAGTTACCTGCACAGAATGAAAAGGGCAGAAGATAGTGTATGCATATACTGTACAGCACCAGAGGACAATGCGGAACACACAATATTTCACTGTCCGCACTGGGAAAGTAAAAGAGAAGCAATGCGTGATTTGCAGAACGGCAGGCTCCCCCTACCCGAAGATGTTTCAGATATTCTTTGTGGACCGGTTGGCTGGAACGAACAGGGCCCCCGAATAAAAGAAGCGGTCAAGCGAGTCGCTACCGGCTTCACGGATATGGTAGGGTCAATTCTATCGGAAAAGGAGGAGGATGAACGAGAAGAGGAGGACCGGATACGACAACTTCGAACGCGACATCGAGGCCGACGGGTTGGAACCGGGCCGTGAATAGGAGCATCAGTACGAGACACCAAGACCGGCGGGCTGAGGCCGGGTCGAGAAAAGGAGCATCAGAACGAGACAGCGAGGCCGGCGGGCTGTGGCCGGGCCGAGAAGAGGGAAAAGGAAAAAATTAAAACTAGGCCGTTAAGATTACATGTAATGTAAATAGTGATGATTGTAAATAATATTAGATAACGATGAATTGTAAATAACGATGTGAGGGCTATGAGAAGGGGACTGTCCTTTCATACCCAATAAAAGTTCATGTATTTTATTAAATAAACGATGGCGGCGACAGGGAAGTAATGCGCAAGCAGTTCCCCTGTCGCCGTCGATTCAAACACGGAAAAAAAAAAAAAAAAAAAAAAAAAAGGTTAGGTTAGGTTAGGTTAGGTTAGGTTAGGTTAGGTTAGGTTAGGTTAGGTTAGGTTGCACTGGGGATTAGATATCAGACGAGATAGCAGTCGCCTGTTACTGTGCAACGGTACGGATTCCGTAATGGCATCCATCCCATCAACTAACGGCGAATATTTTTCCGACATGGAAACCAACGACGACAGGCTGAGCGGTAGAAGGAAACGCAAAATGCTGTCTCCGACGCCTCCTGACATCGGAGGTGAAGTGGGTACTGCGATCTTGGCGTTAGACTCCATCAGAAAGCTGGTGTACGCTGTGGAATCCGAGGTGAGGTTCATCACGACGGAGGAATCGGTGCCGGCGTTGGAAATGGCGGTCCTGGATCTTGTAGAAAAGGTGGAGGCGTGGTCTCGCTGGAGCAAGGAAGTGATAAGGACGTCGGCTAAAAAGCAAAGGAAACCGGAGGAAGACGAGGACGGGCAATCGGTGACGAAAGCCGTGGAAACTCGTGAAGCTTACACAGAGACTCCGTGTTGGTGGCCGTACTCTGAGGCGAGGCCGGAGCGGTCAGGAGAAGTTAAGTCGGGCCGGGCGGAACATTCCAAGACAGCAGGCGCTGAGGACGTCGGGGAAGGCTCAGTGGCGGCAGCGACACCGAAAAGGAAGATGGTCAATCGGAGGAAGGCGGCGACAATAGTGGATCCAGTGGGTGGTGCTAGTGTGCCGACTACCGCGATTGAGACGGATGAGGAGAATTTCACTGTAGTGAAAAGGAAAAAGAAGAAGACGGAAGGTGTTCAGTCGCGACAGACCACACGTAGCGCTGAACAAGATCAATCAGCAGATGAGTCGGGGAAAAGGATATCTCGAAAACCGGCGGCTGTACTGGTAAAAATGGGAGGTGGTCTCTCTATGCAGACACCTTGAAGAAGGTACGCGAAACTGAAGTGGACTTTGACGGACTAGGAACTAGGGTCACGTCAATGAGGAAGACGGCAACGGGGGATTTAATCGTAGAATTGACGAAAAGCAATAAATCACTCGCCGCGGTGGAGGTACTAAGGGACAAAATTGCGGCGGTAATTCCCGATTCTAGTGTGCAATGCCTAAGACAAACGGCGGAGGTAGAGATAGTTGACCTTGATGAGGTGACAACAAAGGAGGAGGTTCATGCCGCATTACTCAAAGGCACCAATGCGGATGGTTCTACGGTCAGAGTAACGGGAATCTGGAAGACAAGGTCGGGCCAACAGATGGCAACGGCCACGGTGCCAATCGCGGTAGTGAATAAACTTTCACACATCAGCATCGGTTGGCTCCGGTGCCGAGTCCGACCCAGAAGAGCGCAGCCCCAAAGGTGTTTTAAATGTCATGGTTTCGGTCACGGCTCGAGGCAGTGCTCAGGTCCCGACCTCTCGGGGACCTGCAGGAGGTGCGGTCAATCAGGTCACCAAGAAAAGGCCTGTACTGCCGGCGAGGATAAGTGCGTCGCCTGTGACCGAATGGGTTCCAACGGAGTGGTGCACCGACCGGGCTCGGGCGCGTGTGCGGCATGGAGGGCGGCCTTCAAGGCCATCTCAAAAAATCAACAATGATCAACTTCATACAGATCAACCTCCACCGCAGTTCGGCTGCGCAGAACCTGCTAGCGCAGACGTCGGCCGAGCTCGGAATTGATGTGGCAATAGTCTCCGAACCGAACTGGATCCCAGCAGACTCGAGTAGGTGGATTCCGAGCGGGGACGGACTCTGCGCCGTTGCCCTAACGGCAGCCAGCAATTTGGTAATATGCAACCACGGAGCGGGACAAAATTTTTCATGGGTTCAGATCGATAACGTCGTAGTCTATGGCTGTTACACCTCACGAAACCGTAGCCTGGACGAATTTCTGGGGTTCCTAAGGGAACTGGAAATTTCGATCCGAGGGGCCGAACGACACCTGGACATCATTCTTGCGGGTGATTTCAACGCTTGGTCCTTTGAGTGGGGATCTAGGGCCAACGACCGGAGGGGTCAGCTTCTCGCGGACTTAGCGGCAAGTCTCGAATTCATCGTGCACAACTCGGGATCGGTACCAACCTACCGCCGCGTCAATGCGGAATCGGTAGTGGACGTGACGCTTGCAAGGATGAGATCTCCGAACGTCGTGGAAGACTGGGAAGTTCTCGAGCAAGTCTATTCAGGTAGCGACCACTATTACATCAAGTTTTCATTGCGCACCCACGACATGGCGGACGGTTCGATCACGCCCTTGCGAGGATGGGCCACGCGTAAACTGGACAAGGATAAGTTAGAAGGATTCCTAGCCACCACGACACCTCCCCGAGTTCTCGACAATTCCACCTCGGCAGAGCAGTCGGCAAGTCTGCTCTGTGAATACCTTACGGAAGCGTGTGGAGCGTGCATGCCACCCAGAGGGCCTCGGGGAACCAGAAAGGGGGTTCACTGGTGGACGGAGGAAATAGCG
The DNA here is from genome assembly GCA_032441825.1 of Chaetogeoica ovagalla. NCBI lineage: Eukaryota > Metazoa > Arthropoda > Insecta > Hemiptera > Aphididae > Chaetogeoica > Chaetogeoica ovagalla. Next base: position 42,782 of record JAMBTI010000054.1, on the reverse strand, counting down.
GACCTCCGAAAACGGTGCCTCCGAGCAAGAAGGAAGTTTCAAAGATCTGAGCTGGGGTCCGATCGCCGCACGGTGCTAAGGCTGGAGTACGTGGAAGCGAGGAAAGTTATTAGGAAGGCCATCAGAGAATCTCAAACTAAGTGCTGGGCAGACTTATGCAGGGCGGTGGACGCAGATCCGTGGGGGCTACCTTACCGCGTGGTCACAAAACGTGTCGGGGGACGCCGCCCGGGCATGGAAGCTCGCGGGAAGGAGGAAGCCATAGCAGACCACCTATTTCCGGTTTTGCCAATAGTGGATTGGTCCAGAAAAACTATCCGTAATATCGAGGAAGCCACAGAGGGGGATATTCAGCAATTCAGCCTGGCAGAACTGAATGAGGCATGCAAGAAGCTGCACAACGGCAAGGCCTGCGGACCGGATGGGATCCCCAACGAAGCTCTCAAATTGGTTCTCCAGCTGAGGCCTGACCTGCTCCTCGAGACGTATAATGCATGCCTTCGGGACCGAATTTTTCCTCGAATATGGAAGAGAGCCCGGCTGGTTCTCCTGCACAAGGGCCCGGACAAACCGATCGAACAGCCCTCCAGCTTCAGACCGATTTGTATGTTGGACACAACGGGTAAAGTCTTGGAGAGGCTCATTCTGGAGAGGCTGAATCAACATCTTGACAATAGCGGTAGGCGTGCGGAGAATCAGTTCGGGTTCATCAGGGGTCGTTCCACAGTTGACGCAATCGAGAAGGTCATGGGTGCGGCTCGTGGTGCAGCGGCTGGAGCGGTACAACACCGGGACCTTTGTGTTGTAGTCTCGATGGATGTGCGAAATGCCTTTAATTCCGCCCCATGGCAGAAAATCGACGACGCGCTGCAAGAAATTGGCACCCCTTCGTACCTGATAGCCATGATCCGAAGCTACTTGAAGGACAGGAAGCTCCTGGTGGGGGACTCCCTCAACACGAGAGAGGTCACCTGTGGTGTTCCGCAGGGTTCGGTCCTTGGCCCTACCCTGTGGAACGTCCTTTACGACGGACTGCTTAACCTCAACATGCCACCGGGCGTCCAGTTGGTGGCGTTCGCGGACGATCTGGCAGTGGTGGGTATAGCCAGGAAGGGCGGCGAAGTTGCGCTTCTCATTAATCCAGTATTGGAAGCCATATCAAATTGGATGGGCGAGAACGGGCTCACACTTGCACCGGAAAAAACTGAAGCGGTCGTGCTGACTGCCAAGAAAGTGTATGACGAACCCCGACTCTGGCTGGAAGGACATGCGGTCCCGATCAGAAGACATATCAAATACCTCGGGGTCAGGTTGGACACCCGTCTCTCTTTCAGGGAGCACGTTACCGCTGTTTCGAAAAAGGCGGCGGCGTCAGCCCGTGCTATCGGAAGGCTAATGCCGAATATAGGCGGACCGTCGCGGGCCAAGCGTGCACTACTAATGTCGGTGGTGAATAGTATACTCCTGTATGCGGCACCGGCGTGGGCGCGGAAGGCCTCCAGGTTCGAGTGCAACCGCAGGGAGCTGGACCGCGCGCTGCGATTGGCAGCCATCAGGGTTACCAAGGCATACCGGACAGTTTCCACAGAAGCAGTGATGTTCCTAGCGGGGACTCCACCAGGGGACCTGCTGGCGTTGGAACGAGCGAGGCTGAGGGATAGGCTGGATGCAGTGGATACAACGGAGTCGGTAAACCAGATAAGGAAGGAGGAGCGGGCGATTACAATCAACGGGTGTCGAGCCAGATGGAGCCGCGGGACGAAGGGCGAGTGGACGCGCAGAATTCTGCCCGATCTGGATAGATGGTGGAGCCAATCCCTGCAGCCCCTCACCTATCACATGACGCAAGCACTAACCGGGCACGGCTGCTACAGACAATATCTCCATAAGATGCGCAGGGCACCCGACCCTAACTGCCTGTACTGCGGGTATACATCCGACACCGCAGAGCACACGTTATTTCAGTGTCCGGAATGGTACGAGTCCCGTGGGCAAGTTAGAGAGTTCCTGGGTGGCAGGGACCCTCGGCCGGAAGATGTGATAGACTTCCTTTGCGGTCCAGCAGACAGTCCTCCAGAGCTGCGGGATGCGGCGAGCCGAGCAAGGGAGGCCTTCGGAAGAATGGTGGACGAAATAATGCGGAAGAAGGAGGACGACGAGAGGGAGGAGGAAAGGAGGGCGAGAACGAGGCTCTAGGCTGGCGGGTGTGACCACCGGGCCGAGAAGTCAGGAAGGAGGGCGAGAACGAGGCTCTAGGCTGGCGGGTGTGACCACCGGGCCGAGAAGTCAGGAAAGGAGGGCGAGAACGAGGCTCTAGGCTGGCGGGTGTGACCACCGGGCCGAGAAGTCAGGAAAGGAGGGCGAGAACGAGGCTCTAGGCCGGCGGGTGTGACCACCGGGCCGAGAAGTCCAACATGGAAGTCACAGCAAGTGAAATAAAGTTAAATAGCGAAATTAAAGCGTTTCTGTTATAATTAGTCGCGGGCCCCTCGATAGTGACATTTTTGTTGTTATCTTGGCGCGGTCATATATCGATAGGGGCCAGTCTGTATTGTATATATATTATATTATTGTAAATATTTTTGTGAAGGTCAGAAGCGGGGGATTGTCCCGTGGCCGGCCTACAGTGCTTATGTACATTTTTGATTAAATAAACGATGGTGGCCGGGAGGAAGTTATGCGCAAGCGGTTCCCTCCCGGTCATCGATTTAACCATGAAAAAAAAAAAAAAAAAAAAAAAAAGGTTAGGTTAGGTTAGGTTAGGTTAGGTTAGGTTAGGTTAGGTTAGGTTAGGTTAGGTTAGGTTAGGTTAGGTTAGGTTAGGTTAGGTTAGGTTAGGTTCTCCCCCGACGGGACCCACCTTGTCGTGGTGGGGGAGCTTGCGGGCCCTTAATTGGGTCTTACTAAGCGGTCCCAGATCCCGGCTCTGACCTTAATTGGTTGGAGTCGGGGTGAAGGTCTCCCGGTCCTGGGACCAGGAGCAGCGGACCAGCCACATCCGAGATTGGGAGTCCTGGCGGTCTGGGTAGGTGTTGGTCCCTATCCGAAGCGTATGCGGAGGAGGGGACCACATCTATTCGGGCGTCGGGACGACCTAGAGTTCGGTGAAGCTGGTCGTGGATCAACGTGTCACCGGCTTGCCTTAATTGGCTGGCCGGCGACGAAGACGGCGGCGGTCCAGTCACACCCAGTACGGAGAAGGCCCGGCGGATCGAGGGCATGTGCAGTTCCCGGAAGGGGCTGCCCTCTCGGACGTCGGGTCAATCCAGGAACAGTGTGGCTGGCCGCCAAGAACAGGACGACAACGGGACCGGGAGACGGAGCAGCTGGCCGGTCAACAACGAAGACGTCCCGGGGGGTCGAGGCGTGGCCCCTAGGCAAGGTGGCCCGAGATGGTTGACCGCGCCTCCCCCCCGGTCGACCGGCGGAGGAATGGAGACCGGCCCAGCAGGAGGAAGACGTGACGGCTGTTGGATCGGATTGGGTCCTCCGGCTCAATAGCCGGAGCGTCAAGCAGCCCACAACTAATATATTTTAGTTAAGCTTTTAAAATGTGGGCCGAAGGCTGAAAACAAGGGGGTTCGAGGCCCCCTGTTTTGTTGTGAGGTACTGAGGTACCCCCCCCCCCCCGCGGCATAGTTACGTGCGGTTTCGTACCCGTAACTATGCCGCAGAAGAATGTATTGTGTTTTCCATTTTTTCCCCATATTGTATAACTTGGTTTCACAATAAACGATGCGGCCAGGGAGGAAGTAATGCCTAACGGCGGTTCCCTCCCTGGCCGCGATTTTCGACGAGTAAAAAAAAAAAAAAAAAAAAAAAAAAAAAAGGTTAGGTTAGGTTAGGTTAGGTTAGGTTAGGTTAGGTTAGGTTCCCCCTCGTGGAACTCACCTTGACGTGGTGAGGGGGCTTGAACGGTTGTTCGTCGGGGATCAGTGCTATGCCAACCAGGGTCTCCCATGTTGGACAGGACTGAGCCGCGGCGGGCAACCCGACTAAGCAGTTCCAAGGGTAGGACGGGCTCTTTAGCCTTGGTTGGCAACCGTCCTAGGGGAAGGAAAACCCCGATAAAAAACCCCCTGGCAGTAGGGTAAAAATGCACGGGAGAGTACCCGTTAAAAAACTGAACATGGACGCAAGAAAAGGAGTTGTTGTTACCGCACCAGGGGATTCGGACCCCCAGGTGCCGGCAACGGGCAGAGAGCAAGCGGTCTGCCCGGGGTCGTCATCCAGCGACCGCAAGAACAAAGCCCTGGCGGTGGGGAAGCAGGCCCCAGGGGGTGGCAATTGCAAAATTGCCACTAACACTACTGTTGGTGGATGTGCACCGCAGGCACCCACCGGCAGCCTCACGGCTGCTGACATTACTGCGAGGAAGCAGGGAGCGTCGGTCTTCGAGGATCTACCTCGTTCCAAGGTCATGGCGGCGCTAATGGCATGCTCGAAGCCACGTGCGTCAGTTGGCCAGAACGCGCCGAGCTCGCCAAGCGTCTACGCCACCCCAACCGGTGGGGCGAAACGAAAGGCAGGGTCTCCACCTTCCAAGGGCCAAGCGGACGAGGACGTTGATATGGCGGAGGCCTTCCGAAAGGTTTGGAAGGCCTACGAGAATTTGGCGTTCGAGGTTGAGAGCGAGATGGATGGCGATGAGAACCCCTTGCTCATAGTGGCACTCGGAGATCTACGGGACAGTTTGGCCCAGGTGATCACGAGCAAGGGGGAACTCCGCTCTCCATCTCAGAAGAGAGCCAAGCCGGAAGAGGAGCCGTGCGTCCCGCACGTCCGTGCGGAGACCTGCGACGCGTCGACAGACACGCCGTGCTGGTGGTCCCAAGTCGACATGGAGGGACCATCTCCCCCGAGTGCCAATAAGGCGGGACACTCGGAGCCGAGAGCAAAAAGCGGCAAGGGCGTGGTGCCCGGGCCGATGAAGAAAAATCGTCGTCAAAGACGAGTTACGGATGCGGGCACCACTCCTGTTGACGGAGCCCCGCCCCCAGCAGTCGAGACGCGGACCACGACTGTTCACACCGACTCTTCGGAGTGGACCACTGTTGGCCGCAAGAAAAAGAGGGGAGCGGCTAAGGTTCCCTCTGAACCAAGGAGGCGGGTCACCCCGAGTGCAGCGGCGCTGGTGAAGAGGAGAACGCCGGCCACGGAGGCGGTGACGATCGACAAGCCCAGGGAAGGGAAGACGTTCGTGGAGGTCATGAAGAACGTGACCTCCAAAGTCGACCTTAAGGAGCTGGGAGTGGAGGTCGTCAACACGCGTGTCTCCAAGGCCGGCGCTATCGTCTTAGAGCTGAAGGCCAAGGAGGAGGCGGACAAGTTGGCTGCCAGCATTGCCGCAGTCATCGGCGAGGACGCCAAGGTGTCGAGGCCCACCCGCAGGACCCCGGTTCTTATACTGGATATCCCGGCATGGATGTCTCCGAGGAGGTTTCTCGGGAGATCATCAAGTCCGACCCGGATATCGTGGGAACCAAGGTCGCCGTCAGGGACAACCTTGGCGGTGGCAGGGTGGCCCGCCTCGACATACCGATGGCTGCGGCCACAAGGATGGCGCAGTCCCGTGTGGTCCAGGTGGGATGGACGAAATGCAGGATAAAACTGCTGGAGAAGAGGACAGCAAGGTGCTATCGATGCCAAGAGACGGGTCATATATCGGCAAAGTGTACTTCCCCGGAGAAGCCAAAACGTTGTTATGGGTGTAACATGGCGGGGCACGTGGCCAAAGACTGTCACAAGAGGAAGAGGGCCGAGCAGGGCCCGCCGGTACAGGAGGCGGCCGAAGATCCTATGCTTACTAGTTAAGTTTACTTCCTGTAGGCCGAATGGCCAAAAACCAGGGGGGTTAGAGGCCCCCCACGTATTGTATATATATTTTTGTATATAATAATGTGGAAGATTGTGTTTTGTATATATTTTCACAATAAACGATGCGGCTAGGGAGGAAGTAATGCCTAACGGCGGTTCCCTCCCTAGCCGCGATACCGTCGAAAAAAAAAAAAAAAAAAAAAAATTAGGTTAGGTTAGGTTAGGTTAGGTTAGGTTAGGTTAGGGTTAGGTTAGGTTAGGTTAGGTTAGGTTAGGTTAGGTTCTCCCCCGACGGGACCCACCTTGTCGTGGTGGGGGAGCTTGCGGGCCCTTAATTGGGTCTTACTAAGCGGTCCCAGATCCGGCTCTGGCCTTAACTGGTTGGAGTCGGGGTGGCGTCTCCCGGTCCTGGGACCAGGCGCAGCGGACCAGCCACATCCGAGATTGGGAGTCCTGGCGGTCTGGGCAGGTGTTGGTCCCTATCCGAAGTGTATGCTGAGGAGGGGACCACATCTGCTTGGGCGTCGGGACGACCTAGAGTTCGGTGAAGCTGGTCGTGGATCAAGGTGTCACCGGCTTGCCTTAACTGGCTGGCCGGTGACGAAGACGGCGGCGGTCCAGTCACACCCAGTACGGAGAAGGCCCGGCGGATCGGGGGCATGTGCAGTTCCCGGAAGGGGCTGCCCTCTCGGACGTCGGGTCAATCCAGGAACAGTGTGGCTGGCCGCCAAGAACAGGAGAAGAACGGGACCGGGAGATGAAGCAGCTGGCCGGTCAACAAACAACGACGTCCCGGGGGGTCGAGGCGTGACCCCTAGGCAAGGTGGCCGAAGATGGTTGATCGCGCCTCCCCCCCGGTCGAAAGGAGGATGAAGACCGGCCAAGCCGATGGATGACGCATTGGAGCGTGAAGATGCCCACAACTTACAATTTAGTTAAGTCTTCTAAAATGTGGGCCGAAGGCCAAAACTGGGGGGGTTAGAGGCCCCCCGTTTTGATGTAGGTACTGAGGTACCCCCCCCCCCCCGCGGCATAGTTACGTGAGGTTTCGTACCCGTAACTATGCCGCCGAAGAGTGTATTGTGTTTTCCCCAAATAATTGTATTTTTTTACTTATTTTTGGTTTCACAATAAACGATGTGGCCAGGGAGAAAGTAATGCCTAACGGCGGTTCTCTCCCTGGCCACGATTTCGAAGTTGAACAAAAAAAAAAGGTTAGGTTAGGTTAGGTTAGGTTAGGTTAGGTTAGGTTAGGTTAGGTTAGGTTAGGTTGATTCCGGAGTTGGCAGTCGACCGGTACACATTGTGTTTCGCGTCGCTCCCTAGTCCATCGCATTTTTTCGCGGGTTAAAGTGGTTTGTTTTTTACGTGCAGTGTATGAGTCGAAGCGTCTCGCGACGGTGATTTTGAATTTATATCGTACGCGGAAATCGGCTGAGAATCGTAAGTTTAATCGCGACTTTTGTGTTTTATATTTTACGGGCGGTGGCGTTTTACGCGGCGTCCCGGGAAATTATTTTGTTTTCGCGGTCACTCGTTTGTGAGAGTTCGGAGATAGCCGTAAGTACATTCAACGGAAAGGTCTCGAAGAGGAGAAAATTTTGGTACTACTCTTTCTGCGAGGGGACGTACGGAGGCTGAGTAAGTACCATTTATAGTTGGTGTTTAATCGCGGCAGCGTACGGCCGTTATACGGTACGTAGTACGGCGGGGTTTCGGTTTCGTTTTCGGTTTCGGTTTTTATCGATTCCGGTTCGGTTACCGGCACGGCCGCCGTCCGCCGGCGCGCAACAACATCCGCCGCCGCCGCCCGACCGGCGCGTCCGTATCCGCCTGACGCCGGCACGTGCATCCGCTCGCCGCCGACGTCCGGTGCGCGTCGCAGCTGTCCCCCACAGCTACGCGAAAACATATTTTCGTCGACTCGCGCGCGTTGCGTCCGGTTATATCGCGGCACCTGTTGTGTTGATCGCGTAGTTGCCGCGCGAATTAATTCGGCCGCCGCCGAGGCGCGACCGCCGCCGGCTGTAGACGCCGGCAGCGCGTGATAATACCCGTCCCCGGAGCGAATAGCAAGCGTTCGACGTCGTACTGGGGATTAGATATCAGACGAGATAGCAGTCGCCTGTTACTGTGCAACGGTACGGATTCCGTAATGGCATCCATCCCATCAACTAACGGCGAATATTTTTCCGACATGGAAACCAACGACGACAGGCCGAGCGGTAGAAGGAAACGCAAAATGCTGTCTCCGACGCCTCCTGACATCGGAGGTGAAGTGGGTACTGCGATCTTGGCGTTAGACTCCATCAGAAAGCTGGTGTACGCTGTGGAATCCGAGGTGAGGTTCATCACGACGGAGGAATCGGTGCCGGCGTTGGAAATGGCGGTCCTGGATCTTGTAGAAAAGGTGGAGGCGTGGTCTCGCTGGAGCAAGGAAGTGATAAGGACGTCGGCTAAAAAGCAAAGGAAACCGGAGGAAGACGAGGACGGGCAATCGGTGACGAAAGCCGTGGAAACTCGTGAAGCTTACACAGAGACTCCGTGTTGGTGGCCGTACTCTGAGGCGAGGCCGGAGCGGTCAGGAGAAGTTAAGTCGGGCCGGGAGGAACATTCCAAGACAGCAGGCGCTGAGGACGTCGGGGAAGGCTCAGTGGCGGCAGCGATACCGAAAAGGAAGATGGTCAATCGGAGGAAGGCGGCGACAATAGTGGATCCAGTGGGTGGTGCTAGTGTGCCGACTACCGCGATTGAGACGGAGGAGGAAAATTTCACTGTAGTGAAAAGGAAAAAGAAGAAGACGGAAGGCGTTCAGTCGCGACAGACCACACGTAGCGCTGAACAAGATCAATCAGCAGATGAGTCGGGGAAAAGGATATCTCGAAAACCGGCGGCTGTACTGGTAAAAATGGGAGGTGGTCTCTCCTATGCAGACACCTTGAAGAAGGTACGCGAAACTGAAGTGGACTTTGACGGACTAGGAACAAGGGTCACGTCAATGAGGAAGACGGCAACGGGGGATTTAATCGTAGAATTGACGAAAAGCAATAAATCACTCGCCGCGGTGGAGGTACTAAGGGACAAAATTGCGGCGGTAATTCCCGATTCTAGTGTGCAATGCCTAAGACAAACGGCGGAGGTAGAGATAGTTGACCTTGATGAGGTGACAACAAAGGAGGAGGTTCATGCCGCATTACTCAAAGGCACCAATGCGGATGGTTCTACGGTCAGAGTAACGGGAATCTGGAAGACAAGGTCGGGCCAACAGATGGCAACGGCCACGGTGCCAATCGCGGTTGTGAATAAACTTTCACACATCAGCATCGGTTGGCTCCGGTGCCGAGTCCGACCCAGAAGAGCGCAGCCCCAAAGGTGTTTTAAATGTCATGGTTTCGGTCACGGCTCGAGGCAGTGCTCAGGTCCCGACCTCTCGGGGACCTGCAGGAGGTGCGGTCAATCAGGTCACCAAGAAAAGGCCTGTACTGCCGGCGAGGATAAGTGCGTCGCCTGTGACCGAATGGGTTCCAACGGAGTGGTGCACCGACCGGGCTCGGGCGCGTGTGCGGCATGGAGGGCGGCCTTCAAGGCCATCTCAAAAAATCAACAATGATCAACTTCATACAGATCAACCTCCACCGCAGTTCGGCTGCGCAGAACCTGCTAGCGCAGACGTCGGCCGAGCTCGGGATCGATGTGGCAATAGTCTCCGAACCGAACTGGATCCCAGCAGACTCGAGTAGGTGGATTCCGAGCGGGGACGGACTCTGCGCCGTTGCCCTAACGGCAGCCAGCAATCTGGTAATATGCAACCACGGAGCGGGACAAAATTTTTCATGGATTCAGATTGATAACGTCGTAGTATATGGCTGCTACACCTCAAGAAACCGTAGCCTGGACGAATTTCTTGAATTCCTAAGGGAACTGGAAATTTCGATCCGTGGGGCTGAACGACACCTGGACATCATTCTAGCGGGTGATTTCAACGCTTGGTCCTTTGAGTGGGGCTCTAGGGCCAACGATCGTAGGGGTCAGCTTCTCGCGGACTTCGCGGCAAGTCTCGAATTCATCGTGTACAACTCGGGATCGGTACCAACCTACCGCCGCGTCAATGCGGAATCGGTAGTGGACGTGACGCTCGCAAGGATGAGATCTCTGAACGTCGTGGAGAACTGGGAAGTTCTCGAGCAAGTTTATTCAGGCAGCGACCACTATTACATCAAGTTTTCATTGCGCACCCACGACATGGCGGACGGATCGATCATGCCCTTGCGAGGATGGGCCACGCGTAAATTGGACAAGGATAAGTTAGAAGGATTCCTAGCCACCACGACACCTCCCCGAGTTCTCGACAATTCCACCTCGGCAGAGCAAGCTGCAAGTTTGCTCTGTGATTACCTTACGGAAGCGTGTGGAGCGTGCATGCCACCCAGAGGGCCTCGGGGAGCTAGAAAGGGGGTTCACTGGTGGACGGAGGAAATAGCGGACCTCCGAAGACGGTGCCTCCGAGCAAGAAGGAAGTTTCAAAGATCTGAGCTGGGGTCCGATAGCCGCGCGGTGCTAAGGCTGGAGTACGTGGAAGCGCGGAAAGTTATCAGGAAGGCCATCCGAGAATCACAAACCAAATGCTGGGCAGACTTATGCAGGGCGGTGGACTCAGATCCGTGGGGGCTACCCTACCGTGTGGTCACAAAACGTGTCGGTGGACGCCCCCCAGGCTTGGAGGCCCGCGGGAAGGAGGAAGACATAGCGGACCACCTATTTCCGGTTCTGCCAATAGTGGATTGGTCCAGACAAAGTATCCGAAATACCGAGGAAGTCACAGAGGGAGATATTCAGCAATTCAGTCTGGCGGAACTTAATGAGGCATGTAAGAAGTTACACAACGGCAAGGCCTGCGGACCGGATGGGATCCCCAACGAAGCTCTCAAATTGATCCTCCAGTTGAGGCCTGATCTACTCCTCGAGACGTATAATGCGTGCCTTCGCGACCGAATTTTCCCTCGAAGATGGAAGAGAGCCCGGCTGGTCCTCTTGCACAAGGGCCCGGACAAACCGATCGAACTGCCCTCCAGCTTTAGACCTATTTGTATGTTGGACACAACGGGTAAAGTCTTGGAGAGGCTCATCCTGGAGAGGCTGAATCAACATCTTAACAATAGCGGCAGGCGTGCGGAGAATCAGTTCGGGTTCATCAGGGGTCGTTCCACAGTCGACGCAATCGAGAAGGTCATGGGTGCGGCTCGTGGTGCTGCGGCTGGAGCGGTGCAACACCGGGACCTTTGTGTTGTAGTCTCGATGGATGTGCGAAACGCCTTCAATTCCGCCCCATGGCAGAAAATCGACGATGCGCTGCAAGAAATTGGCACCCCTTCGTACCTGATAGCCATGATTCGAAGCTACCTGAAGGACAGAAAGCTCCTGGTGGGGGACTCCCACAACACGAGAGAGGTCACCTGCGGCGTTCCGCAGGGTTCGGTCCTTGGCCCTACCCTGTGGAACGTCTTCTACGACGGACTGCTAAACCTCAACATGCCACCGGGCGTCCAGTTGGTGGCGTTCGCGGACGATCTGGCGGTGGTGGGTGTAGCCAGGAAGGGTAGCGAAGTTGAGCTTCTCATGAATCCAGTATTGGAAGCCATATCAAATTGGATGGGCGAGAACGGGCTCGCACTTGCACCGGAAAAAACAGAAGCGGTCGTGCTGACTGCCAAGAGAGTGTATGACGAACCCCGACTCTGGCTGGAAGGACATGCGGTCCCGATCAGAAGATATATCAAATACCTCGGGGTCAGGTTGGACACCCGACTCTCTTTCAGGGAGCACGTTACCGCTGTTTCGAAAAAGGCGGCGGCGTCAGCCCGTGCTATCGGAAGGTTAATGCCGAATATAGGCGGGCCGTCGCGGGCCAAGCGTGTACTACTAATGTCGGTGGTGAATAGTATACTCCTGTATGCGGCTCCGGCGTGGGCGCGGAAGGCCTCCAGGTTCGAGTGCAACCGAAGGGAGTTGGACCACGCGCTGCGATTAGCAGCCATCAGGGTCACCAGGGCATACCGCACAGTTTCCACCGAAGCAGTGATGTTCTTAGCAGGGACTCCACCAGGGGACCTGCTGGCGCTGGAACGAGCGAGGCTGAGGGATAGGCTGGATGCAGTGGATACAACGGTGCCGGCAAGTCAGATAAGGAAGGAGGAGCGGGGAATTACAATCAACGGGTGTCGAACCAGATGGAGCCGTGGAACAAAGGGCGAGTGGACGCGCAGATTACTGCCCGATTTGGATAGATGGTGGAGCCAATCCCTGCAGCCCCTCACCTATCACATGACGCAAGCTCTAACAGGGCACGGCTGCTACAGGCAGTATCTTTATAAGATGCGCAGGGCACCCGACCCTAACTGCCTGTACTGCGGGCATACATCCGACACCGCGGAGCACACGTTATTTCAGTGCCCGGAATGGTACGAGTCCCGTGGGCAAGTTAGAGCGTTCCTGGGCGGCAGGGACCCTCGGCCGGAAGACGTTATGGACTTCCTCTGCGGCTCGGCAGACAGTCCTCCAGAGCTGCGGGAAGCGGCGAGCCGAGCAAGGGAGGCCTTCGGAAGAATGGTGGACGAAATAATGCGGAAGAAGGAGGACGACGAGAGTGAGGAGGAAAGGAGGCCGAGAACGAGGCTCTAGGCTGGCGGGTGCGACCACCGGGCCGAGAAGTCAGGAAAGGAGAGCGAGAACGAGGCTCTAGGCTGGCGGGTGTGACCACCGGGCCGAGAAGTCAGGAAAGGAGAGCGAGAACGAGGCTCTAGGCTGGCGGGTGTGACCACCGGGCCGAGAAGGCAGTAATGAGGGCGAGAACGAGGCTCTAGGCCGGCGGGTGTGACCACCGGGCCGAGAAGTCCAACATGGAAGTCACAGCAAGCGAAATAGCGAAATTAAAGCGTTTCTGTAATATATTAGTCGCGGGCCCCTCGATAGTGACATTTTTGTTGTTTCCTTGGCGCGGTCACATATCGATAGGGGCCAGTCTGTATTTGTATATATACTATATTATTGTAAATATTTTTGTGAAGGTCAGAAGCGGGGGATTGTCCCGTGGCCGGCCTACAGTGCCTATGTACATTTTTGATTAAATAAACGATGGTGGCCGGGAGGAAGTTATGCGCAAGCGGTTCCCTCCCGGTCATCGATTTAACCATGAGGTTAGGTTAGGTTAGGTTAGGTTAGGTTAGGTTAGGTTAGGTTAGGTTAGGTTAGGTTAGGTTAGGTTAGGTTAGGTTAGGTTAGGTTCTCCCCCGACGGGACCCACCTTGACGTGGTGGGGGAGCTTGCGGGCCCTTAATTGGGTCTTACTAAGCGGTCCCAGATCCCGGCTCTGACCTTAATTGGTTGGAGTCGGGGTGGCGTCTCCCGGTCCTGGGACCAGGCGCAGCGGACCAGCCACATCCGAGATTGGGAGTCCTGGCGGACTGGGTAGGTGTTGGTCCCTATCCGAAGCGTATGCTGAGGAGGGGACCACATCTATTCGGGCGTCGGGACGACCTAGAGTTCGGTGAAGCTGGTCGTGGATCATGGTGTCACCGGCTTGCCTTAACTGGCTGGTCGGTGACGAAGACGGCAGCGGTCCAGTCACACTTAGTACGGAGAAGGCTCGGCGGATCGGGGGCATGCGCAGTTCCCGGAAGGGGCTGCCCTCCCGGACGTCGGGTCAATCCAGGAACAGTGTGGCTGGCCGTGAAGAAACGGCAACATCGGGTCCAGGATCGGGAGACGAAGCAGCTGGCCGGTCGACAAACAGAGACGTCCCGGGGGGTCGAGGCGTGATCCCTAGGCAAGGTGGCCCAAGATGGTTGATCGCGCCTCCCCCCCGGTCGAAGGAAGGATGAAGACCGGCCCAGCAGGAGGAAGACGCAGCGGCCGTTGGATATGGGTCCTCCGGTCCAACGACCGGGGCGTGAAGCAGCCCACAACTTTAATCTTTTAATTAAGCTATTAAATTGTGGGCCGAAGGCTGAAAACGAGGGGGTTAGAGCCCCCCTGTTTTGGTGTAAGGTACTGAGGTACCCCCCCCCCCCCGCGGCATAGCTACGTGTGGTTTTGTACCCGTAGCTATGCCGCCGAAGAAAGTATTGTGTTTTGCCCCCTTTATTGTAAATATTGTTGGTTTTTTCTCAATAAACGATGCGGCCAGGGAGGAAGTAATGCCTAACGGCGGTTCCCTCCCTGGCCGCGATTTCGAAGGTTAGGTTAGGTTAGGTTAGGTTAGGTTAGGTTAGGTTAGGTTAGGTTAGGTTAGGTTAGGTTAGGTTAGGTTAGGTTAGGTTAGGTTAGGTTAGGTTAGGTTAGGTTAGGTTAGGTTAGGTTAGGTTAGGTTAGGTTAGGTTAGGTTAGGTTAGGTTAGGTTAGGTTAGGTTAGGTTAGGTTAGGTTAGGTTAGGTTAGGTTAGGTTAGGTTAGGTTAGGTTAGTTAGGTTAGGTTAGGTTAGGTTAGGTTAGGTTAGGTTAGGTTAGGTTAGGTTAGGTTAGGTTAGGTTAGGTTAGGTTAGGTTAGGTTAGGTTAGGTTAGGTTAGGTTAGGTTAGGTTAGGTTCCCCCTCGTGGAACTCACCTTGTCGTGGTGAGGGGGCTTGTGTTCCTCTGTGACCCTGAGAGCTATGCCAACGGTGGTGTATTCCACCAGCAGGGTCTCCCATGTTGGACAGGTCAAAGGGTAGAGGACAGACTAAGAGTTCTGAGCTGGCTCTGACTTTAATTAGTTGGGGCCAGCAAGGCCTGAGCACGCCTTTCGCTGATGATAAACCGGCTCCTCCAACCCCCAACTCGTCAAGGGGGTCCCTTGGCACGGGAGTAGGTACGTGTCCACGAGGATCCTGCTGGGCACCTGGCGCACCCAGCAGTATACAGCCTTACCGCTGCAACGGGCTCTGCAGCGGTGGACGACCCCTTCCCGTCCACTCGTGGGAACTACATGGATATCAAAACAAACACAAACACAAACGCAAGCAACCCAGGTACACCGACTGGTCAATCGGTGAATTACGTGGTAGAGGACGGAGCAAAACATACCGAGAAGGACAACACAGAAGGATGCTCTAGCAGCTTGGTACCTCTTGGTACAGAACGAGGGCGTAGCGACGCGGACGCCCCGCGAAACACTAGAAGCGCGAGTCAAAAAAGAGCATCAAAAGACAGGTCGAAAAAGGATGGAACCCCAAAAACGATTGATATTAGACTCTTAAGCGAAGAGGACTTATTAAATATGATCAGATCTTGTGTCAGTTCAATGATGACATTCGCTGACAAAAACAGGAATGTACACAAAGAAATGAAGGACCTAGTCACTAAAACTGACATACTACTTAAACAGTATACAAAAGTAAAACCTTCTGGCATAAAACAGCAGAACAACATTCCCACAGAAAATGTCGGAAAAAACGCAAAGGACGAACTGACTGAAACTATCGCGGGCATCAAATTAATCCTTGAAAGGCAGAATGAAGCGATCGGCAAGCTCACCACCCAAGCAGAACAACACCAACAGGAACTCATGCGTACCACACCCACAGCGGAAGAAAATGAACCATGGACAGAGGTAGTGAGGAAGAAAGGAAGACCACCACGGGAACCGGCGCGAAACGAGAAAATGATGACAGCGAGAAATGAACGAACAACCGGCAGACCGGATTCAATAATTGTGAACGCAAAGGGCTCGTCTTATGCGGACCTGCTGAAAAAAATTAAAAGTGATGAGAAGGTTAAAGTACTTGGTGGAAACATAAACTCGGTAAGTAAAACGAAAGATGGGAACTTGAGGATTGTATTGAACTGAAATTTGTAGTCAACGAAGACACGAAGACAGCGATTGCTATGGCGGTTGGTAGCGAAGCAACATGCACTATACAAACGGACAAGACGAAATTGGAAATATTAGACCCTGACGAGGAAACCTCTGACCAGGAAATATTGGAGGCCATAGAAACAAAATTGGGAAAATGCGATACTGTTAACATAACAAATAAATGGAAGACTCCACGTGGAACTCTGATCGTCACTATACAGGTCCCCTCCAAAGTGGCTACAATCCTTACATCCTCCAAACTAAGGATTGGGTATGTGAACTGTAGAGTTAGAAGGGCTGTAGAAATAATCAAATGTTTCAGATGTCAGGAATATGGCCATACCAGGAGCAGATGCACAGGTCCGGAACGGAGCAATTTGTGTTGGAGATGTGGATTGGAAGGCCACAAAAGCAATGACTGTGAGAAACCTCCAAAGTGCGTACTGTGTAAGGAAGAGAATTCCAATGATCATCAACTTGGAAGTAATAGGTGCCACGCATTTAGGCGTGCTCTTGAGGATGCTAAGAGACAACGTAAGAAATGACACGTTTCTTACAAATTAACCTGAGGTGTGCCAAAGTAGCACAAGACTTGGCGTATCAGACTGCTGCTAACATGATGATCGACATCTTAATCCTATCAGAGTATAATAAAAGTGGTGAAAATGGTTGGTATTGCGACACACACAATAGAGCTGCTATTGTACCATTAACACCATTATCTGTCGATGAATCAAGAACAACAGAAGTGGGATTTGCCTGGATAGAAGTCGAAAAAATCAGAATCTACTCGTGCTACTGGTCACCGAATACAAGCATCGCGGAGTACGAAGATTTTATTACACGACTAGAACACAGTATCAGAACCGCAACAGGTGATGTAATAGTAGCAGGTGACTTTAATTCCAAGCACCAAGATTGGGGGTCTACAATTAACGATAACAAAGGCGATACATTATCAGAGATGATCCACGCAAATGGGCTCATTGTCTGCAACACGGGCATCAAACCTACATTCCAAAGGGGACCCTCGGAGTCAATCATCGATATCACATTTGCTTCACCAAACATTGCATATCAGATTAAAAACTGGAAGGTTCTGGATGAAGGTACTGAAAGTGATCATAATTACATTTTTTATACAATAGAGGGAACAAATATAGCACCACAACCGACACTGCGGGGATGGGTATTAAGCAGACTCGACGAAAGGAAACTAGAAAAAGCGATTGACGAGATAACCACACCGAAAGAACAGGGAACACACGCAGAAAGCTGTGCAAAAATGCTAACGGAACACCTGAGAGATATATGTGACAAATCTATGCCTAAAAAACAAGCGTATAAAAGGAGAAAATCGGTTCATTGGTGGAACCCAGAGATAGGCACTCTAAGAAGAAGAAGCAATCATTTAAGAAGAGTCTACCAAAGACAATTACGAAGATCTGGACCAGACAACAGCGTGACTGCGAAGGAAGAAGCAACCGAAGCAAAGAGGAGTTTAAACAAGGCAATTAAAAAAGCAAAGGAACTATGTTGGAAGAAGCTATGCGAGGATGTGGATAAGGACACCTGGGGCCTGCCATACAAAATAGTCATGGGTAAAATTGGAAGAAATGCTCCAATCCCTGGGATTAATCGACCGGGCAGAGTAGTCCAAATTATTAAAACATTGTTCCCGGCTCATCCACCTAGAACAATGATAACACGTGATACACAAGCAGTGACTCCCCAGATTACAAATGATGAATTACAAGAAGCTGTAGGACAAATGAAGAACAAAAAGGCACCTGGCCCAGACTGCGTGCCAACCGAAATCTTAAAAATCGTTGTACACAAGAAACCTGACATCTTCTTATCAGTATTTAATGAATGCATGAAGCAGCGGAAATTTCCCACTCCATGGAAGATCGCGAGACTGGTGCTTATAAGGAAAGGAAATAAACCTGTAGAAATTCCATCATCATACAGACCATTGTGCATGATTAACACAGTTGGGAAACTATTTGGAAAAGTATTGGACAACCGTATACGAAAATACCTGGAGGATAAGGAAGCGATTGCTTCAAACCAATACGGTTTTCGGAAGCACAGATCTACCATAGACGCTGTAAACCACCTACGAAAAATCTCACAAAAAGACGGGAATAAAGCGGTAGTAGGAATTCTAACAATCGACGTAAAAAACGCATTTAATTCAGCCAACTGGGCTAATATCTTAAACGCAGCAACCGAAAAAAGGGTCCCAGATTATTTATGCGAAATCCTAGAAGACTACCTTCAAAACCGGACACTCTTATACACGGCAGAGGGCTCCGATCATGAAATTTCATTAACCAGCGGCGTACCTCAAGGATCAGTCATAGGTCCCACACTATGGAACATCCTATATGACGGACTACTACGGCTGTCGATGCCACAAGGGGTGGAAATAATAGCATTCGCTGATGACATCGCGCTGGTTGCAAAAGCTATTGAAACATATAGAGTTGAGGAGCTGTTAGAGGAGGCTGCGGAAATCACACTCAAATGGCTCGACAGTGCCGGCTTAGAAGTCGCACTACCGAAATCGGAAGCTCTGGTGATAACTAGAAGATGGAAACACAACACTATAAGGGTTAATATGAGAGGAACCGAAATCCCATCGTCAAGGAGCATAAAATACCTCGGCCTACACCTAGACTCAAAAATGAATTTCATACAACATGCACGAGCAGTATCAGTGAAGGCGAGCAAGACAGCACAAAACATCTCGAGAATCATGCCAAACATAGGTGCATCTAAATCAACGAGGAGAAGACTACTGGCATCGATTGTAATATCGCAGACAATGTACGGAGCACAGGTATGGGCAGACATGATGCAGCCAGGTGGCTGGAAAGTACTCACGAAATGCCAAAGGAAAATACTACTCAGAGTCGCCTCTGCATATCGAACGGTGTCAACAGACGCATTGCAAGTTCTGACAGGCATACCACCTCTTAAGTTGATGGCTGAGGAAAGGAAAACAGTGTATGAAGCGAGAACAAATAGAGCGGATATAGCAATGATTAAGGAAACGGCTAAAAAAAAGAAATTGGAGTCATGGCAGGACACCTGGAATGCGACAACAAATGGCAAATGGACGAAAAAACTAATCAGGGACGTCGCACCTTGGGTTAACAGGCAGTATGGTCAACTGAATTACCGACTGACCCAAGCACTGACAGGTCATGGATGTTTCCAGGCGTATCTTCACCGCTTTAAAAGAGTAAGCTCACCAAAATGCAGATACTGCGATTATGAAAACGATGATGCAGAACACACAATCATACAATGCGAAGCATGGGAAGACAAAAGAAGAATAGTCAGGTCAAGGTTGAATGAGGATTTTGGGATAGAGAACTGGATCAAGTGTATGCTGTCCTCCAACCACAATTGGAACATCATCGACTCATTCATCAACGAGGTCATGTCAAAGAAGGAAGAAGACGAGAGGATATGGGAAATACAAGCAAATTATCTTGTAAACTTAGATTAAGAAACATTTAATGTGGGCGAATGCCAAGAATAAAACAGGGTGGTTAGAGGCCCCCAAACAATTGTACATATAGTTAAGATAATATTGTAATGATGTTTTGTTTGACAAAAATAAACGATGGGGTTGGGAGGGGTGAAATGACTAACGTCAGTGCCACCCTCCCAACTTCAATTTTCCACGTAAAAAAAAAAAAAAAAAAAAAAAAAGGTTAGGTTAGGTTAGGTTAGGTTAGGTTAGGTTAGGTTAGGTTAGGTTAGGTTAGGTTAGGTTAGGTTAGGTTAGGTTAGGTTAGGTTAGGTTAGGGTTAGGTTAGGTTAGGTTAGGTTAGGTTAGGTTAGGTGGTTAGGTTAGGTTAGGTTAGGTTAGGTTAGGTTAGGTTAGGTTGAGTCCGGTTGTGGCAGTCGACGAGTGCACACGGTGTTTTGCGTCGCTCCTCAGTCATTGTGTTTTTTAGTTGTGTAAAAGTCGGTTGTTTTTTGCGTGCTGTGTGTCAGAAGATTCGTCTCGCGACAACGAATCCGAATATACAACGTACGCGGAGATCGGACGCGAATTGTGCGTTTTATCGCGTTTTTACGCTTTTTTATTTTTACGGACGACGGCGTGTATACGACGTATTACGTGCGTACATTCTTTTCGTGGTCACCCGCCAGCGGGTGGTCGTAGGAGCCTGTAATTTCTACCATCAGAAAGGGACTGGCGTGCTGAAAATTTTGGTGTCACCCTTTCGGTGCTGTGACGATCAACGGCGGAGTGAGTACGACTTAAATTTGAATAATTATTACGATTGTACGCGGCTGTTATACGGTACGCGTTACGGCAAAGCGCGCGTTTCGGTTGCGTCACGATATCGGTGCGGTCGCCGCTCGCCGGCGCGTCAACATCCGCCGACGACCGGCCGTCGCGGGTCGTTTCCGGTACGGCGTACGTCGGTGCGAGTAAACACTCGTCGCCGACGTCCGGTGTGGGTCGCAGCTGTACGTCGTTGCTACGCGCTAATATTGTGCCGCCGATTTGCGCACGTCGCGATCGGTTATTTTTCGCTGTATTTGTTGTGGCTGTTAACGCGCCACCGTTGCTCGTATACGGTTGCCGCCGCCGCGGCTATCGCCGCCGGCTGTTATACGCAGCCCGCGCGTGTTGTTTATCTGCCGCCGGAGCGAATCTCAAGCGCTCGACGTCGCGCCGGTGGTTTTTGTGGTATCTGACGAGATTAGTAGGAGCCCGTCATCGTGTAGAGGCTTGGATTCTGTAATGGCGTCCATCCCATCTTCTATCGGCGACTACTTTTCCGACATGGAAACGGACGACGGCTACCCGAGCGGTGGAATTAAACGTAAATTGCTATCCCCGCCGCCACCTGATATCGGCGGAGACCTAGGAGATGCGATTAAGGCTCTTGACTCCATCAGAAGGCTGGCGTATAATGTGGACAAGGAGACTAGGCTAATTACGATGGTTGAAGGAGCGCCGGCGTTGGAATTGGCTGTCGAGGACCTTATTAGAAAAGTGGATGCGTGGTCTCGCTGGAGTAAGGAGAAGATAAGAACTACGACAAAAAAACAAAGAAGACCCGAGGCGGGCGAGGATGGTTCCTCTGGGCGGAAAGCAGGGGAATCCTGCGATGCCTATACCGAGACTCCGTGCTGGTGGCCTTATACAGTGGCGAGGTCGGATTGGTCTGGAGCGGGGACGTCGGGCATGGCGGAACCTCACACTGCATCAAGCGCGGCTGATGTCGGGGAGGGCACCTCGGCCGTAGCGGCACCGAAGAGGAAGCGGGATAAACCGAAGAAGGCGGAGGACGGAGTGGAAACAGCTGGAAGTACGAGGGCGCGGCTCACGGAGCAAGCGACCGGTGAAGAGAACTACACGGTGGTGAGGAGGAAGAAGAAGAAGGCAGAGACTGCTCCTTTGCGCCAGGGTGCGACACACAGCACGGTACAGAACACAACAGCCGGCGAGCCGAAGACCGAAAAAAGGATGACACGAAAACCGGCGGCCGTCCTGGTGAAAGTGGGAGGAGGTCTTTCCTATGCGGATACGCTAAAGAAAGTACGGGAAACAGAAGTAGACTTTGACGGATTAGGAACCAGGGTTACCTCCATGAGGAAAACGGTGACTGGGGACCTAATCGTTGAACTAACAAAGAGCAACAAATCCCTGGCCGCAGCGGATGTACTTAGGGGCAAGATCGCGGCAGTCATCCCTGATGCAAGCGTCAAATGCTTAGGACAAACACTGGAAGTAGAGATTGTCGACTTAGACGAAGTAACCACAAAGGAGGAGGTACACGCCGCATTACTTGATAGCATCAAGGCGGACGGATCAATGGTCAGAGTCACTGGCATTTGGAGGACGAGGACTGGCCAACAGATGGCTACGGCCACTGTGCCGATCGGTGCGGTGGAAAAACTCACACATATCAGCATTGGCTGGCTGCGTTGTCGAGTTCGACCCAGAAGAGAGCAACCCCAAAGGTGCTACAAATGCCACGGTTTCGGGCACGGTTCGCGGCTGTGTACCGGTCCCGATCTATCTGGGACATGTAGGAGGTGCGGTCTACCGGGTCACTACGAGAAATCCTGCTCCGCCGGGGAGGATAAGTGTGTCGCGTGCGACCGCATGGGATCCAATGGAGTGGTGCACCGCCCTGGCTCGGGGGCGTGCGCAGCATGGAGTGTGGCCTTCAAGGCTATCGCAAATAAGCAGAAATGATCAAGTTTTTGCAGATCAATCTCCACCGTAGCTCCACTGCGCAAAATCTTATGGCGCAGACCATCGCTGAGCTTGGAACACAGGTCATCATCGTTTCCGAACAAAATTGGAACCCTTCCGATAGAAGTAAATGGATTCCCAGTGGAGATGGGCTTAGTGCGGTCGCCATAACGGCCTCCTGCGATCAATCGATCAACAAACACGGGTGCGGACGAAACTTTGCTTGGATACAGCTAGACAACGTACGAGTGTACAGCTGCTATAACACGCGAAATTGCAGACCGGAGGAGTTCCACGCATTCGTAGACGAGCTCGAGAGATCCATACGGCTGGTCGATCGGCAGCTGGACCTGGTTGTAGGCGGTGACTTTAACGCCTGGTCATGCGAATGGGGTTCCAGCTCCAACGATGATAGGGACAGCTGCTCGCCGACCTTGCAGCTAGTCTTGACCTCACCGTCTGCAACACAGGTTCGGTCTCGAGTTACCGTCGGGTCAATGCGGAATCAGTAATCGATGTAACGTTTGCACGGACGAGATCTTCGAGAGCGGTCGCGAACTGGCAGGTTCTAGAACATGTGTACTCGGGCAGCGATCACCAGTACATTGGATTCGAACTACACCCAACAGTCGACACGGACGGCCTCGAAAGTGTGCGCTCCCTCGGGTGGGCGACTCGCAAACTGGACAGCGCAGCGTTGAGCCGGCATCTGCTATCGGCAACATGGCAAGACTCTGAGGCTGACACGACTGCCTCGCAAACAGCGGATCGGCTGACCGTCTTTCTTGAAGCGGCCTGCAATACAAGCATGCCGTCGAGAGGCCGGCTAAGACCTACGAGGCGCGAGGCACACTGGTGGACAACGGAAATCGCGGAACTCAGACGGGAGTGCCATCATCTGCGGCGCATATATCAGCGGTCAGCCAGGAGACGAAACCCTTCCCGCACACTGAAGAACATCGTGAGGCACTGAGGGGTAAACGGAAGGAGCTAACAATTGCGATCCGCAATGCGCAGGCTAAGAGTTGGGCCGAACTCTGCCGCGCCGTCGAAACCGACCCGTGGGGAATCCCTTATAGATTGGTCACGAAAAAGCTGTGCAGGAAAAGACCGGGCATTGAGGCGCGAGGTAAGGAGAAAGCCGTAGCGGATCACCTGTTCCCCGTGCTGCCAGTCATTGACTGGGCCCAGGAGGCGCCACCGGTGGACACTCAGGAAACACCTCTGTCGCGGGAGTTCACGGCGGACGAACTACGCGAAGCTGGGCTCAGATTACCGACCGGCAAGGCCACCGGCCCCGATAACATACCTAGTGAAGTACTACGGAGGTATGCAAAACAAGGCCACAAGTATTGCTGGACACTTTAACTCCTGTCTACGTCACCTCGAGTTTCCTCAGCGATGGAAGGTTTCCAGACTTGTGCTGCTACACAAAGGATCTGGTAAGCCGGTCGACGACCCAACCAGCTACAGGCCGTTGTGCATGATTGATACAGCCGGGAAGCTTCTGGAGCGACTCCTTTTAAAGAGACTCAATGAACATCTTGACCGGACAGGACAGAGATCCGAGTGTCAGTCAGGAAGGTCAACCGTCGATGCAGTCGAACGAGTCTTGAGT
Organism: Chaetogeoica ovagalla; assembly: GCA_032441825.1. Lineage (NCBI taxonomy): Eukaryota > Metazoa > Arthropoda > Insecta > Hemiptera > Aphididae > Chaetogeoica > Chaetogeoica ovagalla. The sequence continues at coordinate 19,282 of JAMBTI010000054.1, read as the reverse complement.
GCTGCTTACGGGGCCGGACAGGGGGCGGTGCAACATCGCGACCTCTGCGTTGTTGTCTCGTTAGACGTGAGCAACGCTTTCAACACCGTTCCCTGGCTAAAGATTGATGCGGCTCTGAGGAGATGCAGGGTGCCCTCGTATCTGACCTGCATGCTGCGTTCGTACCTCGACGCCAGAAGTCTCCTGGTAGGCGAGGACTTGCAGAGGCGGGCCGTCACATGTGGTGTACCTCAAGGTTCAGTCATCGGACCGGCTCTCTGGAGCATATTTTACGACGAACTACTGGGACTCGGAATGCCAGCTGGGGTACAGCTTGTGGCGTTCGCGGATGACGTCGCCTTGGTTTGTACGGCGAGAACGGGCGAGATGGCAGGCTCCCTGCTCAACCCGGCACTGGAAACCGTGTCTGGATGGATGCGTGAGAACGGGATGAAGCTAGCGCCACAAAAGACTGAAGCGGTGGTCCTGACACGTAAGAAGAAGTTCGACAAACCGGATCTGCTACTGGACGGACATTCCATCTCCGTAAGGAACTCAATCAGATATTTGGGCGTGGAGCTTGACACCCGACTGTCCTTCAAGGCACATCTAACGACAGCAGCCAGGAAGGCGACGGTGGCAGCTCAAGCAATTGGGAGGCTTATGCCAAACATCGGTGGACCCTCTCAGTGTAAGCGATCGCTTCTAGGATCGGTTGTTAGCAGTAAACTGCTATACGCGGCGCCGGTATGGGCGGGCCCTGGCACTAAAACGGCCAGAAACCGTAGTATTCTTATAAGAGCGCAGAGGATCACTGCTCTCCGCGTCATTAGGGCCTATCGGACGGTTTCCGATGAAGCGTCGTTGGTACTGGCCGCTACCATCCCCGCGGATATCATTGCACTGGAGCGAAAACGTGTTCGCGGGAGGATGGAGGATGAGGGACACACGGCTCGGTACAAGAACATCCTGACGGAGGAGAGAGAAATCTCGCTACGCGCATGGCAGAAGAGGTGGGACAGGACGAATAAAGGAAGGTGGACTCACACTGTTCTGCCTAACATTCGGAGATGGATGAGCAGGCCACACCACCAGCTAACTTTCCATCTGACGCAGGCGTTATCGGGCCACGGTTGCTTTCGCAGCTACTTGAAGCGGATGGGTAGGGCTACCGATAGCGCCTGTCACTACTGCTCATCCATCGACGACACGGCCGAACACACTTTGCTGGAGTGTCCACGCTGGAACGACCAACGAGCTCCCGTAGAGAGGCTGATCGGAGGCCGACGCTTGGTCCCCTCAGATATCACTGATTTATTATGTGGTCCTGAGGGAACTCCCGACGCGCAAGAGGATCCCGTTTTGTACGGAAGAATCAGGAATGCAGCCATTCGGGGAAGACTGATGCTGGAAAGCATGGTCGAGGAAATACTATCCACCAAGGAGGACGATGAACGCGAGGACGAGCGAAGGGATGCGATGCGGCTCAGGGCCGCTCCACCTGTCGATGGTACGAGCGGACAGCAGCCAGTACGAGGGTGAGGAGTGTACGAGCTTCTAGGCTGGCGGGCTGTGCCGGGCCGAGAAGACAAGGGACGAGGGCAAGAAGCGTACGGGTCTCCAGGCTGGCGGGCTGTGCCGGGCCGCGAAGACAAGGTACGAGTGCAAGGAGAGTACGAGCTTCTAGGCTGGCGGGCTGTGCCGGGCCGCGAAGACAAGGAGGACAATGAGGATATTAAACAATAACAACTAGTTAAGTCATTCTGTGCACCGAAGGTGAAAGCTGAGGGGGTAGAGCCCCTCCACATTGTATTGTAAATAATGTATATATATTGTATATAAAGTGTAAATAGATATATTTATTTCCTTTAGTTAAGTATGTATTGTACACCGAAGGTGAAAGCAGAGGGGGTAGAGCCCCTCCACATTGTAAGCTATATATTGTATGTAATGTTTGTTTTATTGTGCAATAAACGATGGGGGCCTGGCGGAAGTAGTGCGAAAGCGGTTCCCGCCAGGTCCTCGGTTCAAACTTGAAAAAAAAAAAAAAAAAAAAAAAAAGGTTAGGTTAGGTTAGGTTAGGTTAGGTTAGGTTAGGTTAGGTTAGGTTAGGTTAGGTTAGGTTAGGTTAGGTTAGGTTAGGTTAGGTTAGGTTAGGTTAGGTTAGGTTAGGTTAGGTTAGGTTAGGTTAGGTTAGGTTAGGTTAGGTTAGGTTAGGTTAGGTTAGGTTAGGTTAGGTTAGGTTAGGTTAGGTTAGGTTAGGTTAGGTTAGGTTAGGTTAGGTTAGGTTCTCCCCCGACGGGACCCACCTTGACGTGGTGGGGGAGCTTGCGGGCCCTTAATTGGGTCTTACTAAGCGGTCCCAGATCCCGGCTCTGACCTTAATTGGTTGGAGTCGGGGTGGCGGTCTCCCGGTCCTGGGACAAGGAGCAGCGGACCAGCCACATCCGAGATTGGGAGTCCTGGCGGTCTGGGTAGGTGTCGGTCTCTATCCGAAGCGTATGCTGAGGAGGGGACCACATCTATTCGGGCGTCGGGACGACCTAGAGTTCGGTGAAGCTGGTCGTGGATCAACGTGTCACCGGCTTGCCTTAATTGGCTGGCCGGTGACGAAGACGGCGGCGGCGGTCCAGTCACACCCAGTACGGAGAAGGCCCGGCGGATCGAGGGCATGTGCAGTTCCCGGAAGGGGCTGCCCTCTCGGACGTCGGGTCAATCCAGGAACAGTGTGGCTGGCCGCCAAGAACAGGACATGATCGGGACCGGGAGACTGAAGAGTTGCAGGCCGGTCGACGAACGAAGACGTCCCGGGGGGTCGAGGCGTGGCCCCTAGGCAAGGTGGCCGAAGATGGTTGACCGCGCCTCCCCCCCGGTCGACCGGTGGACGAGAGGAGACCGACCTGCAGTTGGAAGACGCGAAGGCTGTTGGATTTGGGTCCCCCGGTTAGGTTAGGTTAGGTTAGGTTAGGTTAGGTTAGGTTAGGTTAGGTTAGGTTAGGTTAGGTTAGGTTAGGTTAGGTTAGGTTAGGTTAGGTTAGGTTAGGTTAGGTTAGGTTAGGTTAGGTTAGGTTAGGTTAGGTTAGGTTAGGTTAGGTTAGGTTAGGTTAGGTTAGGTTAGGTTAGGTTAGGTTAGGTTAGGTTAGGTTAGGTTAGGTTAGGTTAGGTAGGTTAGGTTAGGTTAGGTTAGGTTAGGTTAGGTTCTCCCCCGACGGGACCCACCTTGACGTGGTGGGGGAGCTTGCGGGCCCTTAATTGGGTCTTACTAAGCGGTCCCAGATCCCGGCTCTGACCTTAACTGGTTGGAGTCGGGGTGAAGGTCTCCCGGTCCTGGGACCAGGAGCAGCGGACCAGCCACATCCGAGATTGGGAGTCCTGGCGGTCTGGGTAGGTGTTGGTCCTTGTCCGAAGCGTATGCTGAGGAGGGGACCACATCTATTCGGGCGTCGGGACGACCTAGAGTTCGGTGAAGCTGGTCGTGGATCAATGTGTCACCGGCTTGCCTTAATTGGCTGGCCGGTGACGAAGACGGCGGCGGTCCAGTCACACCCAGTACGGAGAAGGCCCGGCGGATCGAGGGCATGTGCAGTTCCCGGAAGGGGCTGCCCTCTCGGACGTCGGGTCAATCCAGGAACAGTGTGGCTGGCCGCCAAGAACAGGACGACAACGGGACCGGGAGACGGAGCAGCTGGCCGGTCAACAAACGAAGACGTCCCGGGGGGTCGAGGCGTGGCCCCTAGGCAAGGTGGCCCGAGATGGTTGACCGCGCCTCCCCCCCGGTCGACCGGCGGACGAATGGAGACCGGCCTAGCAGGAGGAAGACGTGACGGCTGTTGGACTGGATTGGGTCCTCCGGTTCAACAACCGGAGCGAGAAGCAGCCCACAACTTAACCCATTAGTTAAGAGCTTAAAATGTGGGCCGACGGCCGAAACGAGGGGGTTAGAGGCCCCCTGTTTTGATGTATCCCCCCCCCCCGCGGCATAGTTACGTGAGGTTTCGTACCCGTAACTATGCCGCAGAAGAAAGTATTGTGTTTTCCCCATTTTTTCCCCCACTTTATGTAAAAATTGGTGTTTCACAATAAACGATGCGGCTAGGGAGGAAGTAATGCCTCACGGCGGTTCCCTCCCTAGCCGCGATTTTCGAAGCGTAAAAAAAAAAAAAAAAAAAAAAAAAAAAAAGGTTAGGTTAGGTTAGGTTAGGTTAGGTTAGGTTAGGTTAGGTTAGGTTAGGTTAGGTTAGGTTAGGTTAGGTTAGGTTAGGTTAGGTTAGGTTAGGTTAGGTTAGGTTAGGTTAGGTTAGGTTACCCGTGTGAGGGAGGAGTGGAAAGCTCGCCTGAGGTCGTCCACCAAAGGCCTGTGGACAATGGAGCTGATTCCTGACTTGGATGGATGGTGCGATCGGGGCCACGGTGAACTGAGCTACCACACAACGCAGGTACTAACCGGGCACGGGTGTTTTGGGGCGTACCTGCGGAGAATCAGGAAGGAGCCGACAAGCAGGTGTCTACATTGTGGAGCGGAGGTGGACGATGCGAGGCACACAATGTTTGAGTGCTCCAGCTGGGAGACGGAGCGGACCAGGCTGCAGGAAGAATTGGGCACGGTGATCAATGCGGCAAATTTGGTGACGCTGATGCTGAGCGGCAAGAGGGCATGGGACGCGATTGCGGGGTTCGTTCACCACGTGATGTCGGAGAAGGAAGAGAAGGAGCGGCAGAGGGAAGCTTCCGGCGCTCGAGCGGCGGCATGGCTGTGACAGGTCTATCGCAGTCGCACAGATGTATATATTTTGTTTTTGTTTCTTTTTTTTTGCAGTTAGTTAAGGTCGCTTATTAATGTACGCTGAAGGCGAACTATTGGGTGGATAGAGCCATCCCATTTTTGTAATAATATTTAATCATTTGTTTTTGTTTATTTAAATTGTAATTGTGTTTATTTTGGATCAATAAACGATGTGGAGGGGATTCCCGAAGAAATGTCTTTGACATTTCCGGACCCCCCCCACGATACCGTATAGGTTAGGTTAGGTTAGGTTAGGTTAGGTTAGGTTAGGTTAGGTTAGGTTAGGTTAGGTTAGGTTAGGTTAGGTTAGGTTAGGTTAGGTTAGGTTAGGTGGGTTAGGTTAGGTTAGGTTAGGTTAGGTTAGGTTCCCCCTCGTGGAGCTCACCTTGTCGTGGTGAGGGGGCTTGAACGGTTGTTCGTCGGGGATCAGTGCTATGCCAACCAGGGTCTCCCATGTTGGACAGGACTGAGCCGCGGCGGGCAACCTGACTAAGCAGTTCCAAGGGTAGGGCGGGCTCTTTAGCCTTGGTTGGCAGCCGTCCTAGGGGAAGGAAAACCCCGATAAAAAACCCCCTGGCAGTAGGGTAAAATGCACGGGAGAGTACCCGTTAAAAAACTGAACATGGAAGAAAATCGAAGGAGTTTAGTTACCGCACCAGGGGCCTCGGAACCCCAGGTGCCGGCAACGGGCAGTGAGCAAGCGGGCTGCCCGGGGTCGTCATCCAACGACCGCACGGAGCAAACCCTGGTGGTGGGGAAGCAGGCCCCAGGGGGTGGCAATTGTAAAATTGCCACTAACACTACTGTTGGTGGGGTGCACCGCAGGCACCCACCGGCAGCCTCACGGCTGCTGACTCTGCGAGGAAGCAGGGAGCGAGGTCGATGCCGAGCGAGGAGGCATTGGAGCGAGCCAGCACGAAGGTGGTGGCGGCTCTAATGGCCTCCATGTCACCGAAGACACCGGTTGGCAAGGTGTCGCAGTACGTGTCCGCGACCCCGGCAGGTGGGGTGAAAAGGAAGGAGAGGACTCCGCCTTCCAAGAAGGACGAAGACGAAGACGCCGCCTTCTCAAAGGCGCTAAAAAACCTATGGAAGGCGTACGGGGACGTCTCGTACGAGGCTGGCATTGCGATGGGCGGTCGTGACTTCCCCTACCTTGTCGAGGCCCTGGAGGGGCTACGCAAGTGCCTCGATCAGGTCATCACAGGTAGGGGGGAGTTGCGCTCCCCATCGCAAAAGCGAACGAAGCCGGAGACGGAGGCAGCCGTTCGTGCCCGAGTGGAAACCCGCGACGTGGCGACGGACACGCCCTGTTGGTGGCCTTACACGGATTCGAGGGTGGAGGATATCCCGGCAGTAAGGCCGATGCCGGCGGATCCCCCTTCGACGACGACGGCGGCGGTCACCAGCGGGGACGCGACGTGGGCTACCGTCGTGTCGAAGAAAGGTCGACGGAAGACGAAACCGGCCACGACGGCTATCGAAACGGCCAACGCCCCGACGGAAGCCCCCGAAAGGGCAGGGAAGGAACCTCCAGAGAAATCCCGTCCTGCTGATGGTGCTTCGAGACCCAGGAAGCGCGGTATCCGGGACGCGGTTGCACTGGTGAAGAGGAGAACCCCGGCGACCGAGGCAGTTACCATCGGCAGGCCAAGGGAAGGGAAGACCTTCGTAGAGGTGATGAAGAATGCGACTACGAGGGTCAACCTGAAGGATCTGGGGGTCGAAGTGGTGAAGACACGGGTCTCAAAAGCTGGCGCCATTGTGCTCGAGGTGAAGGCCAAAGAGGAGGCGGATAGACTGGCGGCCAGCTTGAAGGACGTGATTGGTGAAGACGCTGTGGTGTCGAGACCTGTCCGCAAGACACCGATACTCATCACGGGTATCCCGGCGTGGATGGAACCGGAAGAGGTTTCCAGGGAGATCTCCATGGCCGACGTGGAAATCTCGGAAGGTGATGTCATGGTCAGGGACAACCAGGGAGGAGGCAGAGTGGCGCGCCTGGACGTACCAATGGCGGCAGCGGTGAGATTGGCGGAGGCTCGGGTAGTTCAGGTCGGCTGGACTAAATGCCGACTTAAACTACTCGAGAAGAAGACCATCAGATGCTACCGCTGTCAGGAGCAGGGACACGTGGCAGGAAGATGTACAGGTCCTGAGAGGGCCAAGCGGTGCTACGGCTGCAACTCAACGGGGCATGTGGCGAAGGAGTGTCCCGGGAAGAGTAAGGCGGCTGAGAAGTTCCCACCAGAGAAGGAGGGCGGCGGAAAAGCTATAAATAAAAACATAGTTAAGATAACCACTGTGGGCTGAATAGCCAAAAATCAGGGGGGTTAGAGGCCCCCCACGTATGTATATTATTATTTATTTGTATATATATTGTGTATGATTGTGTTTTGTATATTTCACAATAAACGATGTGGCTAGGGGAGAAGTAATGCCTAACGGCGGTTCCTCCCCTAGCCACGATACCGGTTAGGTTAGGTTAGGTTAGGTTAGGTTAGGTTAGGTTAGGTTAGGTAGGTTAGGTTAGGTTAGGTTAGGTTAGGTTAGGTTAGGTTAGGTTAGGTTAGGTTAGGTTAGGTTAGGTTAGGTTAGGTTAGGTTAGGTTAGGTTAGGTTAGGTTAGGTTAGGTTAGGTTAGGTTAGGTTAGGTTAGGTTAGGTTAGGTTAGGTTAGGTTAGGTTAGGTTAGTTAGGTTAGGTTAGGTTAGGTTAGGTTAGGTTAGGTTAGGTTAGGTTAGGTTAGGTTAGGTTAGGTTAGGTTAGGTTAGGTTAGGTTAGGTTAGGTTAGGTTAGGTTAGGTTAGGTTCTTTTTTTTTTTTTCAACTTCGAAATCGCGGCCAGGGAGGGAAACCGCCGTTAGGCATTACTTCCTCCCTGGCCGCATCGTTTATTGTGAAAACTAAACAATATTACAAATAATAAAAATTAAAAATAATATTGTAAAGTGAAAAACACAATCTTCCGTCAGCAGCATAGTTACGGATACGTAAGTACCCGCAACTATGCTGCGAACACGTAAGTGTCACACTACAATAAATATTTACAATATGTTACAATATGTACAAAATATTTACAGCAAAACAGGGGGCCTCTAACCCCCTTGTTTTGGCCTTCGGCCCACAAATTAAGGACTTAATTAATGGGCCGCTTCCCACTCCGAACCCTGTTCGGAGGAGCCCGATTGGTGAACCGGAACTCCGCGCGTGGCTCCGACGGCCCCAAGGTCCTGACTGACTGATCCTGGTCCGTGGCACCACCATCCTCCTGCCACATCTGCTGCTTCACCTGGTCCACAGGAGGGGGGACCGGGGAGGAGTCGTTGCCCCATCTTGGACCACCTTGTCTAGGGGCAACGCCTCGACTCAACCCGGTGCGCCGCTGTTCGCCGATCCGCAGCTCCGAGCCGGATGTGGCCTCGGCTCCTCCCGCCGTCCCGGATGGTCCGGGAAGACGCTGCCCGACTCCAACCAATTAAGGTAAGAGCCGGGCTTGGAACTCTTAGTCTGTCCTCTACCCTTTGACCTGTCCAACATGGGAGACCCTGCTGGTGGAATACACCACCGTTGGCATAGCTCTCAGGGTCGCAGAGGAACACAAGCCCCCTCACCACGACAAGGTGAGTTCCACGAGGGGGTAGGTTAGGTTTAGGTTAGGTTAGGTTAGGTTAGGTTAGGTTAGGTTAGGTTAGGTTAGGTTAGGTTAGGTTAGGTTAGGTTAGGTTAGGTTAGGGTTAGGTTAGGTTAGGTTAGGTTAGGTTAGGTTAGGTTAGGTTAGGTTAGGTTAGGTTAGGTTAGGTTCTCCCCCGACGGGACCCACCTTGCCGTGGTGGGGGAGCTTGCGGGCCCTTAATTGGGTCTTACTAAGCGGTCCCAGATCCCGGCTCTGGCCTTAATTGGTTGGAGTCGGGGTGGCGTCTCCCGGTCCTGGGACCAGGCGCAGCGGACCAGCCACATCCGAGATTGGGAGTCCTGGCGGTCTGGGTAGGTGTTGGTCCTTATCCGAAGCGTATGCTGAGGAGGGGACCACATCTACTTGGGCGTCGGGACGACCTAGAGTTCGGTGAAGCTGGTCGTGGATCAATGTGTCACCGGCTTGCCTTAATTGGCTGGCCGGTGACGAAGACGGCGGCGGTCCAGTCACACCCAGTACGGAGAAGGCCCGGCGGATCGAGGGCATGTGCAGTTCCCGGAAGGGGCTGCCCTCTCGGACGTCGGGTCAATCCAGGAACAGTGTGGCTGGCCGCCAAGAACAGGACGACAACGGGACCGGGAGACGGAGCAGCTGGCCGGTCAACAGATGAAGACGTCCCCGGGGGGTCGAGGCGTGGCCCCTAGGCAAGGTGGCCCGAGATGGTTGACCGCGCCTCCCCCCCGGTCGACCGGCGGAAGAATGGAGACCGGCCCAGCAGAGGGAAGACGGTACGGCTGTTGGGAACGGATTGGGTCCTCCGGCTCAACAGCCGGAGCGTGAAGACGCCCACGGAAGATTCTTTAACCTAGTTAAGTCTCTAAGATGTGGGCCGAAGGCCGAAACTAGGGGGTTCGAGGCCCCCTGTTTTGATGTAATGGTACTGAGGTACCCCCCCCCCCCCCGCGGCATAGTTACGTGTGGTTTCGTACCCGTAACTATGCCGCAGAAGAACGTATTGTGTTTTCCCCATCTTCCATGTATCATGTATTTTGGCGTTTCACAATAAACGATGTGGCCAGGGAGGAAGTAATGCCTAACGGCGGTTCCCTCCCTGGCCACGATTTCTAGGGTTAGGTTAGGTTAGGTTAGGTTAGGTTAGGTTAGGTTAGGTTAGGTTAGGTTAGGTTAGGTTAGGTTAGGTTAGGTTAGGTTAGGTTAGGTTAGGTTAGGTTAGGTTAGGTAGGTTAGGTTAGGTTAGGTTAGGTTAGGTTAGGTTAGGTTAGGTTAGGTTAGGTTAGGTTAGGTTAGGTTAGGGTTAGGTTAGGTTAGGTTAGGTTAGGTTAGGTTAGGTTAGGTTAGGTTAGGTTAGGTTAGGTTAGGTTAGGTTAGGTTAGGTTAGGTTAGGTTAGGTTAGGTTAGGTTAGGTTAGGTTAGGTTAGGTTAGGTTAGGTTAGGTTAGGTTAGGTTAGGTTAGGTTAGGTTAGGTTAGGTTAGGTTAGGTTAGGTTAGGTTAGGTTAGGTTAGGTTAGGTTAGGTTAGGTTAGGTTAGGTTAGGTTAGGGGTTAGGTTAGGTTAGGTTAGGTTAGGTTAGGTTAGGTTAGGTTAGGTTAGGTTAGGTTAGGTTAGGTTAGGTTAGGTTAGGTTAGGTTAGGTTAGGTTAGGTTAGGTTAGGTTAGGTTAGGTTAGGTTTTGTTAGGTTAGGTTAGGTTAGGTTAGGTTAGGTTAGGTTAGGTTAGGTTAGGTTAGGTTAGGTTAGGTTAGGTTAGGTTAGGTTAGGTTAGGTTAGGTTAGGTTAGGTTAGGTTAGGTTAGGTTAGGGTTGGGTTAGGTTAGGTTAGGTTAGGTTAGGTTAGGTTAGGTTAGGTTAGGTTAGGTTAGGTTAGGTTAGGTTAGGTTAGGTTAGGTTAGGTTAGGTTAGGTTAGGTTAGGTTAGGTTAGGTTAGGTTAGGTTAGGTTAGGTTAGGTTAGGTTAGGTTAGGTTAACCGCAATTTCACCCAAACTTCGTGAAAAAAATGTGCGCGTCGGAAGCGCAGGGTCGTAGCGCGTCGACTCACGTCGAGCTTTTGATGCTAGCCCTATCGGTTCCCGAGTTATGGGCCCTTAAGTAAAAAAGGCCGTTTTTCAGTTTTCCAGGGGCCGCCGCGGCCCTATGGGCGCTAGAAGGGTTGCGGCGGGCGATTCGGACGGGCGACAATATTCGGCATCGATCGGTGAAAACCCCGAGTCCGTAGCCCTTCCGGTTCCGGAGATACGGGCCCGCGAAGTCGAATGTTCGAGTTTTCGCGAGTTTTTTTCCAAGATTTTCGGTTTTTCTGGGCTCATTTGGCCCGTAGCGTAAGGTTGGTACTTTTTTCGACGCCGCCGGACGCGTCTCGGCCGTCCGCATCGACTGACGTTCTCGGATTTTCGATAGCTGTCACGGTTCCCGAGAAATGTCCCTTTTTCCGTAAAAACGCCGTTTTTTCTCGGTTTTTTTGCGTTAGGTACGTTAGGTTGGTATCTTAGAGCGTAAGGTTGGTACTTCTGACCGCGGATCCTTATTGTACACATTCAGGAGCTTCGAACGGCACCGGTCCCGAGCCGATCGGAGGACCCTTTTTTTTCAGGAATTTTCGATGGGTAGGGATACGTGGTCGAAAAAATTTCAAACCCCCCCTACGGTCTCCGACCCGGGCGGGAATTGTGGGCACGGGCGAGCCGACCCCGAATCCGTTGAAACGATCCCCGAAATCCCAACGGCCGGGGAGTTACGGCCGTTTGAAGTTCGGGGGGGGGGGAGGGGAAAATTTTTGTTTTTGACTTTTCCGGGATTTTTCTTCCGGGGATCGTTAGAGGAGCTCTCCAGGAACGTTTCGACGTAAGAACGGTCCGCGTGTCGCGAACACGGAGGGAGTTACGGCGTTTTAAAGTCTGCGCTCGGGGGGGTGGAAGCTATATATTTTTACGAAAAAATCGAATTTCTACCGTCGGAGTGCGTGCGATCGCAACGGACCTGGGGGGAGGACTCGTAGGCCCGTACGAGACGGTTCGATCGGCGCGGGTCCGGTCCCTTAGTTCGCAATAGGACGGGAGTTATGAATTTTCCAAAATCGAGGGGGAGGGGTGTGTCGGTTTCCGGAGTAGGTGGAGTCGGGTGTTTTTTCGACGGGATCCGGTCCGCGGGGTCGGCACGAGCGTTTTCGGTCCTCTCGGACCATGCCGTAAAACCAATATCTCAGGAGTTATCCCGGAATCCCTTCGTTGTTCAACTCGACCGCCTCCGACGAGACGCCGATACGCAGGCGGTGCCCGCGGTCCTTACGGTTTCGGGTGACGGTCCTAAGGGATCTTAGATTTCGGGTGACGGTTTTCAGGGATTTTACGGTCCCAAGGGATCTTTATCGTTTCGGGTGATGATTTTTTGTTTTTCGACCGATTTTCGCGCTCGAGGCACCGTCGCATCCGTCTCGCGACGCACGGCCGTCGCCGCGTCGGGCGCGCCAATCGGTCAAAAATCGAGTGAGTTATCGCATTTCGAGTGCGTCGATACGAAATATATTTATTTTAGCCGCCACGGGGATCGGTACGCGCGCGCCACGGCCGTACGGAAATATTATAGGTTAGGTTAGGTTAGGTTAGGTTAGGTTAGGTTAGGTTAGGTTAGGTTAGGTTAGGTTCCCCCTCGTGGAACTCACCTTGTCGTGGTGAGGGGGCTTGAACGGTTGTTCGTCGGGGATTAGTGCTATGCCAACTAGGGTCTCCCATGTTGGACAGGACTAAGCCGCGGCGAGCAACCTGACTAAGCAGTTCCAAGGGTAGGGCGGGCTCTTTAGCCTTGGTTGGCAACCGTCCTAGGGGAAGGAAAACCCCGAACAAAAACCCCCTGGCAGTAGGGTAAAAATGCCAGAAGGACACTGTAAACCCAATATGAATAGCCCGTCTAAGAGTATTGTTACCGCCCCAGTGTCTTCGGATGACACAGGGGACGCCGGGGGGGGCTCCCGTAGCCCGGTCCCCCTTGGTGCCGAACGAGGGCGAAGCGATGTGGAGGCCCCACGAAAAACGAGGAATGCAAGCGCGAGCAGAACGAGAGTAAGAGACAGATCGGCGAAAGAGGCAGCGACAAAGACCGTCGATGTAAGACTCCTCAGCGAAGAAGAACTCGTAAGCATGATCCGGGGTTGTGTCAGTTCAATGACTTCCTTTGTGGACAAGAACCGAAATGTCCACAAGGAAATCAAAGACCTAGTCACTAAAACGGAGATTCTGGTCAAACATCTCGTGAAGGTCAAATCAGTAGGAGCAAGGAATCCTGATATCACTCCCGCAGGATGCGGTGGAAGTGACACGCAAGACGATCCGATAGCGAGCATTAAGGTTAGGTTAGGTTAGGTTAGGTTAGGTTAGGTTAGGTTAGGTTAGGTTAGGTTAGGTTAGGTTAGGTTAGGTTAGGTTAGGTTAGGTTAGGTTAGGTTAGGTTAGGTTAGGTTAGGTTAGGTTAGGTTAGGTTAGGTTAGGTTAGGTTAGGTTAGGTTAGGTTAGGTTAGGTTAGGTTAGGTTGGGTTAGGTTAGGTTAGGTTAGGTTAGGTTAGGTTAGGTTAGGTTAGGTTGGGTTAGGTTAGGTTAGGTTAGGTTAGGTTAGGTTAGGTTAGGTTAGGTTAGGTTAGGTTAGGTTAGGTTAGGTTAGGTTAGGTTAGGTTAGGTTAGGTTAGGTTAGGTTAGGTTAGGTTAGGTTAGGTTAGGTTAGGTTAGGTTAGGTTAGGTTAGGTTAGGTTAGGTTAGGTTAGGTTAGGTTACCGCCGTTGGGCGGATTATATCGGTAAGGTAAGCCTTTTTTATTTGTTTTTTGTTCACCGCTGAAGTAAGAAATTGATCGCCGTGCGGGCAAGGGTTAGTCTCTTTCTTCGTGTGTCTTCTGCCCTACATCGTGATTGTGGCACGAAGGTACTGAGAAATGGAAGGCGCGGGAAACAAAAAATCCAGCGCTCCGGGCAGTAGTACGGCTGCAAAACGGCTAGGACAGTCTGGTTCGGGGACACCTCCGACGAAAATACAAATTCAAATCCCGGAGAAACTTGGAAATGACGCCAGAGAGGATTTTATTATCAGAGAAATAAAAAAGGAAACGGATGCAATAAAGGAAGTGGTCAAGAGGGTTAAGGTAGAAGGGGTTAAGGAGGGAATAGAAAAAATTTCGGCCCTCCTTAATCTATTAGTCGGGAATACAAATAAACGGAGAACTATGGGAAGACAATCAATTGAACAGCAGCAGCAACCCATTGATGTCAGAAAGGCCCTAGATGAAGTTAAAAAAGATGTATCTGATTTGGTAAAGGAGTCCAAGGACAGGATACTTGGGGCGATCGAGCAGATAAATACTAGTAGACATGTGCTGGGGGCGACGTCGGTTTCCCAAGGCGGAAACAGGGGGATTATCGCTGATAGTGTGACTGGCACGGAGTCTGACAACCCGGCTCCACTCTGGACGGAGGTAGTTAGAAGGCGTCCCAAGAACAATGTGAATACAGCCAGGTTGGCTCCTCCGGCCCCCCCAGTGGCTGATTTGCGGAGGAAGCGTGCTGCAAGGTACCGCCCTCCGGCTATACTGGTGGATATAGGCCGAGAGGAGTTTCCAGCCCTGGCTAAAAAACTTAAAGAGGAAGCTAAGAGAGATATCATAGGTGATAGCATTGCCGGCATTAGACAGGCGAGGTCGGGAGGCCTCCTAATCGAAGTCCGTGGTGACGAAGACAAGGTTGAGGCCATCAGGGCGGAAATTAAGAGGTCGGCAGGGTCAAATACGGAAGTTAGGACCCTTAGCAAAAGGATCACGATAGAAATCAGGGACATCGATGAATGGACTACCAAGGATGAGGTGGCAAGAGCAGTTGCGGCGACGGTTGGAGTCGAAGACGAGTCAACAAAAATTCTAGGAATGAGGAAACTTTTTGGCGGTTCTCAAGCAGCCATAATTTTGATGAAGACAAATTTGGCCACAAAGCTCCTGAGGGCAGGTCGTGTCCTGGTAGGTTTAATTAGCTGCCGGGTTCGCACTAAGGACAATGTGGTCAGATGTTATAGGTGTCATATGGTAGGACACATGTCAAATGGGTGTCAAGGCACAGATAGGAGTGAATGTTGTTGGCGGTGCGACGAACCTGGCCATAAAGCGGTAGACTGCAACGCGACATCGGGTACGACAAGGACCGGCGTGCCTCCCGTTGAACCGGAAGGTCTGGCGTCGGAAAATCAGCCTATCGATGATCAAGTTCCTTCAAATTAATGTAGGAGTACGGAGGGCCGCGCAAGACTTGACGCTAGGGCTGGCCAGGAGATGGGATGTTGACGTTTTAATCATTAGCGAGCAACATAGGAGCTTGCAAGAAACGGACGGCTGGTTCGCCGATACCTCGAACAGATCAGCTGTGGTGGTTCTTAGCGGGGTACCGGTGAATCACGTTGGCCCACAAGAAAACGGTTTTAGATGGATTGAAATCCCAGGACTTAGGATCTATAGCTGCTATTGGTCACCCAACTGCACTATCGCTGAGTATACGGACTTTCTACTGAGGTTAGAAATGAGCATTAGAAACTCGAGTATACCGGTCCTAGTAGCGGGAGATTTTAACGCTAAGAGCGGCGAGTGGGGAAGCTTAAGAGATGACGCGAGAGGTTTGCTGCTCGCAGATATGATAGCAGCCCTTGACCTTCTAGTCTGCAACAACGGTAATTCCCCTACGTTTGTGCGAGGGGATTCCGAGTCTATCATCGACATTACCATAACTACGAGAAGCATGCACTCAAGCGTGGTGAACTGGAAAGTATTAGATGATGAATCACTCAGCCTCCATAGGTTTATCCAGTATGGGGTGGGGTCGGACAACCAACAGGCCCAACCACCACAGGCTGGATGGTCCATGGGTAGATTTGATAGTCATTTGCTTGCTGTGGCATTAGCAGTGACTCCGCGTAGAGGAAATTCTTCCCAGATATCAGCAGACGAAGACGCCGACAGCCTCGTGGAATGGATAAGGAGAGCCACAGCATTGTGCACTACGGGGCGACCAGGGAAAGTTCGTAAACCACCCGTTCACTGGTGGAACAAAAGAATTGAAGACCTCCGGAGAGATTGCCTGAAAGCTAGAAGGTTATTCCAAAGAAGAAGAGGAAGGAATGGTGAAGCTGGTGCCGCTCAACTGGAAGAGCGATGGAAGGCGCTTCGGAAATCCTTGGCAACGGAAATTAAGGCAGCAAAAGAGAAGTGCTGGGGGGAATTGATTGCGATGGTGGACGGTGACGTGTGGGGAAAGCCCTATAAAGTTGTCACACAGAGACTGAAAGGATACAGACAGACACCTGGGCTAGAGCTGCCAGGTAGGAAGGAGAGTATTATTGCTGAACTTTTTCCACACGTGGCGGGCACATTGACCCGGAGATATCAACAGCTGGAGAATGACTCGGTTCCTTTCACCGGGGAAGAGGTGCTCGCCTGCGTGAGCACTTTTTCTAACCGGAAAGCGCCTGGCCCAGATGGAATGCCTAACGAAGTGGTGAAAGCGGCAGCGTTTAGTAATCCCGATCAGTTCTGTAACCTATTTAATAAGTGCTTGGAGAAAGGATCATTCCCACGACGCTGGAAGAATGGCAATTTGGTCCTTATAGCCAAGCCGGGAAAACCGTTGGACAACCCAAATGCTTACAGGCCAATTTGCCTTCTTGATGGGTGTGGAAAACTTCTAGAAAAGTTGATAGTGTCTAGATTAAGGAATTCGTTGGTTGGAGAACAAGATATTGCTAGTTGTCAATACGGCTTTAGAAAGGGTCGATCTACTCTAGATGCGTTGATGCAGCTTAAGGCATACGTCCATAGCGCGACAACGGGCCACGCACACCACCATAGATTAGTGGGTATCTTAACTCTGGATGTGCGTAATGCGTTTAATTCCGCCCCATGGGATCATATATTGGCCGCGTTCGAAGACAGGAATATCCCCAATGGTATTAGCAGGTTGTGCGAGGCTTACCTCTCACACAGACGAATCACAGTGGAAGGTACTGCTGGGGGATCGGGCTTCAGCAGAGAGGTAAACTGCGGGGTTCCCCAGGGGTCAGTGCTGGGACCTGACCTTTGGAACCTATTCTATGACGACCTATTAAGAACACCTATGCCTCATGGAGTTGCACTCATTGCATTCGCTGATGATGTAGCGGTGATTTCGACAGCCTCAGTTCCTGTCCTTTTAGAGGAGTCCCTTGAGGAAGCTTTTAATTTAATCAATGGTTGGATGGAAGGTCATGGTCTACAGTTGGCAGCGGAGAAGACCGAAGCCCTAGTAATAACGAAGAGAAGAGTTCATAACGAGATTGCGGTCAACTGCGCCGGTCATAGGATAAGCTCCAGCCAGAGCCTGCGTTACCTGGGCGTTCAGTTGGACAAAAAGTTCGGCTTCTGGGAGCACGCCTGTATAACAGCAGTGGGGGCCGAAAAAATGGCGAGACAGTTAGGCTGCCTCATGCCGAATCTTGGTGGCCCTAGGCAGAAATCTAGGAGACTACTCACCAGTGTGACAACATCGAAGTTACTGTACGCTGCACCTTTCTGGTCACCTTCGATGGAGAAGAGAGGATGGAAGAAGATTGCAGCAGTACATCGACGTTCGCAGCTGAGGACGGCGTGCTGTTTTAGAACAGTATCCTATGCTGCGGCGGCTGTAGTATCGGGGATCCCTCCGATTCGCTTATTGGCCAAGGAGAGATCTGCGATTTACAGCGGGTGCGAAAAGAAGACGGCAAGAAGCAACTTGTTCTCCGAATGGCAACGAGAGTGGGAAGTAGCACGTGAGGGAAGGTGGACTCACAGGTTAATTCGAGATCTAAATCACTGGTGTGGCAGGAGCTTTGGCGAAGTATCCTTCCACCTAACACAAGTGTTGACGGGACACGGATGCTTTGCCGCTTATCTAAAAAGGTTCGGCATCCAACAATCCGACAGCTGTGCACAATGTGGAACCTCTCCAGACGATCCCGAACACGCTATTTTTCAGTGCGATGCCTGGGAGAACTGGAGGAGGTCAACTTGTGCGCAGCTTGATATCGAGTCACTTAGTCCCGACAATGTGATAAGCATAATGTTGAAATCGGCTGTAAACTGGACCGCTATCTCTAAACTGCTCCAAAGGATCATGTCAACCAGGGAAGCCGAGGAAAGGGAGAGGCAGAGAATCCCAGCAAACGTCCAAGGGTAGTACGAGACGTCGAGAGCGGCGGGCTTTGTATGCCGGCTCGTGAAGAGAATATTACAGAACGGGCTTCGAGATTGGCGGGCTTAGGCCGGATCGAGAAGAGGAAGAAGTCACAACCGGTAAAGAAGTAGACGGGTAGTCATTGTCGAAGATGAGGAAGATGTTTACTATTAGTATAGTTTTGTTTTTTTTTTTAGTATTAATTTTGTCTTTGTTTTAGGTCACCTAGTTGATAAGTTGAACTTTATTATTATTATATATATTTTCTTTCTATTGTTTATGCCAGTTAGTTGTTATGCATGCATACATTATTTACTGTATTTTTGTTGTTGTTTCTATTTGCATGCTAGTTAGCTGCTAAGTTTATATACGTATTGTTTATATTATTATTAATGTTATATATATTATTATGGTGGTATAGTACAAACACTCTGCCACAAAAAATGTTATGTAATTTGTTGTAATAACATGTATTATGTTTTATTTTTCCGCAATAAACGATGGCGGCACCCTCACACCCCCGACGTAGTTCCAGCGGAAAGTCCCGGGGGTGTGTTGGTGAGTATTGCCGGTACCACAAAAAAAAAAAAAAAAAAAAAAAAAAGGTTAGGTTAGGTTAGGTTAGGTTAGGTTAGGTTAGGTTAGGTTAGGTTAGGTTAGGTTAGGTTAGGTTAGGTTAGGTTAGGTTAGGTTAGGTTAGGTTAGGTTAGGTTAGGTTAGGTTAGGTTAGGGTTAGGTTAGGTTAGGTTAGGTTAGGTTAGGTTAGGTTAGGTTAGGTTAGGTTAGGTTAGGTTAGGTTAGGTTAGGTTAGGTTAGGTTAGGTTAGGTTAGGTTAGGTTAGGTTAGGTTAGGTTGAGTTAGGTTGGGTTAGGTTAGGTTAGGTTAGGTTAGGTTAGGTTAGGTTAGGTTAGGTTGGAGTTAGGTTGGGTTAGGTTAGGTTAGGTTAGGTTAGAGTTAGGTTGGGTTGGGTTAGGTTGGGTTAGGTTGGGTTAGGTTAGGTTAGGTTAGGTTAGGTTAGGTTGGAGTTAGGTTAGGTTGGGTTGGGTTAGGTTAGGTTAGGTTAGGTTAGGTTAGGTTAGGTTAGGTTAGGTTAGGTTAGGTTGGGTTAGGTTGGGTTAGGTTGGGTTAGGTTAGGTTAGGTTGAGTTAGGTTGGGTTAGGTTAGGTTGGGATTGGGTTGGGTTGGGTTAGGTTGGAGTTAGGTTAGGTTGGGTTGGGTTAGGTTAGGTTAGGTTGGGTTAGGTTGGGATTGGGTTAGGTTAGGTTAGGTTGGGTTAGGTTAGGTTGGGATTAGGTTAGGTTAGGTTAGGTTAGGTTGGGTTAGGTTAGGTTAGGTTAGGTTAGGTTAGGTTGGTTGATTAGGTTAGGTTAGGTTAGGTTGGGTTGAGGTTAGGTTAGGTTGGGTTGGGTTAGGTTAGGTTGGGTTGGGATTGGGTTAGGTTAGGTTGGGTTGGGTTATGGGTTGGGTTGGATTAGGTTAGGTTGGGTTGGGTTGTTAGGTTGGGTTAGGTTGGGTTAGGTTGGGTTGGGTTAGGTTAGGTTGGGATTGGGTTGGGTTGGGATTGGGTTTGATTGGGATTAGATTGGGTTAGGATTGAGTTAGATTGTTAGGTTAGGTTAGGAGGTTAGGTTAGGTTGGTTGGGTTAGGTTAGGTTAGGTTAGGTT
>JAMBTI010000053.1:0-53571 GCA_032441825.1 Chaetogeoica ovagalla | reverse complement strand
CGTAATGCAGTTAACCCCGTCGATCAATTCGAAATAGTTCAGAAGTTATGACGTTTTGCAAATAAGGAGTGAGAACAACGATATGGGCATTTCTTGTAGTCTAGTGGATCAGCGCGTTGCTTTGGAATCTACGGACCAGGGTTCGATGCCGTGTTCCGGAAGTGATTTTTTGCATTTTTTTTCGACTTTTTCCTTCATTAATAAACCAAATTTGCCCATTCCAGTAACTCTAGGTGGTTTTCCATATCAAATCAGTGAATAATTTTAGTTTGAATTCGGTAGAAAAAAAAAATTTTTTTTGGTGGTGGGGGGGTCAAATTTTTTTTATGACGGATTTCGATAGAATTCGGTACTAGTAACGTAATGCAGTTAACCCCGTCGATCAACTCGAAATAGTTCAGAAGTTATGACGTTTTGCAAATAAGGAGTGAGAACAACGATATGGGCATTTCTTGTAGTCTAGTGGACCAGTGCGTTGCTTTGGGATCTACGGACCAGGGTTCGATGCCGTGTTCCGGAAGTGATTTTTTGCATTTTTTTTCGACTTTTTCCTTCATTAATAAACCAAATTTCTACGGAAGTTTTCCCGATTATTCACTAGGGAAGCGTTCTTCATCAATTTTGTCATTGGAAAGTTACTGGAAACAAGAAAAATATTTACTCGGCAGAAAATTTCTTCTGGAGTTTTCCCGATTTTACACTAGGGAAACGTTCGACACAAATTTAGTGTTTGTAGTGTTCATGGAAGTATGATAACAATTTGCTGGAAACAAGAAAAATATTTACTCGGCAGAAAATTTCTACGAAGGTTTTCCTGATTTTACACTAGGGAAGCGTTCGACACCAATTTTGTCTTTGTAGTGTTACTGAAAGTATGAGAAGAATTTGCTTTTTAGAAAATTACTTCTGAAGTATTTCCGATTATTCTCTAAGGAAGTATTCGACACTAATTTTGTCTTTGTAGAGTTACTGGAAGTAAGAATAAAATTTGCTCGGCAGAAAATTCCAACGGAAGTTTTCCTGTTTATTCTCTAAAGAAGAGTTCTACACCAATTTTTTCTTTGTAAAGTTACTGGAAGTAGGAATAAAGTTTACTCGGCAGAAAATTCCTAAGGGGATTTTCCCGATTTTACACTAAGGAAGTGTCCGACACAAATTTTGTCTTTGTAGTGTAACTGAAAGTATGAGAGGAATTTGCCAGATAAAAAATTTCTACGGAAGTTTTCCCGATTATTCACTAGGGAAGCGTTCTTCATCAATTTTGTCATTGGAAAGTTACTGGAAACAAGAAAAATATTTACTCGGCAGAAAATTTCTTCGGGAGTTTTCCCGATTTTACACTAGGGAAGCGTTCGACACAAATTTAGTGTTTGTAGTGTTCTTGGAAGTATGATAAAAATTTGCTGGAAACAAGAAAAATATTTACTCGGCAGAAAATTCCTACGAAGGTTTTCCTGATTTTACACTAGGGAAGCGTTCGACACCAATTTTGTCTTTGTAGTGTTACTGAAAGTATGAGAAGAATTTGCCAGAAAAAAAATTTCTACAGAAGTTTTCCCGATTAATCTCTAGGGAAGTATACGACACCAATTTTGTCTTTGTAGAGTTACTGGAAGTAAGAACAAAAGTTTTCCTGATTTTACACTAGGGAAGCGTTCGACATCAATTTTATCGTTTGTAGTGTTCTGAGTATGATAAAAATTTGCTGGAAACAAGAAAAATTTTACTCGGCAGAAAATTCCTACGATATTTCCTGATTTTCTCTAGGGAAGTTTTCGACACTAATTTTGTCTTTGTAGAGTTACTTGAAGTAAGAATAAAATTTGCTCTCCAGAAAATTACAAGGTTAATTTTCCTGATTTTACACTAGGGAAGCGTTCGACACCAATTTTGTCTTTGTAAAGTTACTAAAAGTAGGAAAGAAAAATTTGCTTGTCAGAAAATTCCTGAAGTATTTCCGATTTTACTAAGGAAGTGTCGACACTAATTTTGTCTTTGTAGTGTTACTGAAAGTATGAGAGGAATTTGCAGATAAAAATTTCTACGGAAATTTTTCCGATTATTCACTAGGGAAGCGTTCTTCATCAATTTTTTCTTTGTAAAGTTACTGGAAGTAGAAAAAATTTACTCGGCAGAAAATTCTTCGGAGTTTTCCCGATTTTACACTAGGAAGCGTTCGACACAAATTTAGAGTTTGTAGTGTTCTTGGAAGTATGAAAAAAATTTGCTGGAAACAAGAAAAATATTTACTCGGCAGAAAATTCCTAAGTTTTCCTATTCACTAGGAAGCGTTCGACATCAATTTTGTCATTGTAGTGTTACTGAAAGTAAGAAAAAATTTGCTCGGCAGAAAATTTCTTACGGAAGTTTTCCCGATTTTCTCTAGGGAAGTATTCGACACAAATTTTGTCTTTGTAGAGTTACTGGAAGTAAGAGTAAAATTTCCTCGGCAGAAAATTCCTACGAAGGTTTTCCTGATTTTACACCAGGGAAGCGGTCGACACCAATTTTGTCTTTGTAGTGTTGCTAAAAGTATGAGAAGAATTTGCTTTTTAGAAAATTACTTCTGAAGTATTTCCGATTATTGTCTAAGGAAGTATTCGACACTAATTTTGTCTTTGTAGAGTTACTGGAAGTAAGAATAAAATTTGCTCGGCAGAAAATTCCAACGGAAGTTTTCCTGTTTATTCTCTAGGGAAGAGTTCTACACCAATTTTGTCTTTGTAAAGTTACTGGAAGTAGGAATAAAGTTTACTCGACAGAAAATTCCTAAGGGGATTTTCCCGATTTTACACTAAGCAAGTGTCCGACACAAATTTTGTCTTTGTAGTGTAACTGAAAGTATGAGAGGAATTTGCCAGATAAAAAATTTCTACGGAAGTTTTCCTGATTATTCACTAGGGAAGCGTTCTTCATCAATTTTGTCATTGGAAAGTTACTGGAAACAAGAAAAATATTTACTCGGCAGAAAATTTCTTCGGGAGTTTTCCCGATTTTACACTAGGGAAGCGTTCGACACAAATTTAGTGTTTGTAGTGTTCTTGGAAGTATGATAAAAATTTGCTGGAAACAAGAAAAATATTTACTCGGCAGAAAATTCCTACGAAGGTTTTCCTGATTTTACACCAGGGAAGCGTTCGACACCAATTTTGTCTTTGTAGCGGTACTGAAAGTATGAGAGAAATTTGCCAGATAAAAAATTTCTACGGTTTTCCGATTTTACACTAGGGAAGTTCGACACCAATTTTGTCTTGTGGAGTTACTGGTAGTAAAAGAAAATTTGTCAGAAAATTACTTCTACGGAATTCCGATTTGCACTAGGAAGCGTTCGACACTAATTTTGTCTTTGAAGAGTTACTAGAAGTAAGAATAATATTTGCACGGCAGAAAATTCCAACGGAAATTTTCCTGATTATTCTCTAGGGAAGTATACGACACCAATTTTGTCTTTGTAGAGTTACTGGAAGTAAGAGTAAAATTTCCTCGGGAGAAAATTCATACGGAGGTTTTCCTGATTAAATTTTATCGTTGTGAAGTTACTTTTTGGTGGTTTTCTTGTAGTCTAGTGGATCAGTGCGTTGCTTTGGGATCTACGGACCAGGGTTCGATGCTGTGTACCGGAAGTGATTTTTTGCATTTTTTTTCGACTTTTTCCTTCATTAATAAACCAAATTTGCCCATTCCAGTAACTCTAGGTGGTTTTCCATATCAAATCAGTGAATAATTTTAGTTTGAATTCGGTAGAAAAAAAAAATTTTTTTTGGTGGTGGGGGGGTCAAATTTTTTTTATGACGGATTCCGATAGAATTCGGTACTAGTAACGTAATGCAGTTAACCCCGTCGATCAATTCGAAATAGTTCAGAAGTTATGACGTTTTGCAAATAAGGAGTGAGAACAACGATATGGGCATTTCTTGTAGTCTAGTGGATCAGTGCGTTGCTTTGGGATCTACGGACCAGGGTTCGATGCCGTGATCCGGAAGTGATTTTTTGCATTTTTTTTTCGACTTTTTCCTTCATTAATAAACCAAATTTGCCCATTCCAGTAACTCTAGGTGGTTTTCCATATCAAATCAGTGAATAATTTTAGTTTGAATTCGGTAGAAAAAAAAAATTTTTTTTGGTGATGTTGGGGTCAAATTTTTTTTATGACGGATTCCGATAGAATTCGGTACTAGTAACGTAATGCAGTTAACCCCGTCGATCAATTCGAAATAGTTCAGAAGTTATGACGTTTTGCAAATAAGGAGTGAGAACAACGATATGGGCATTTCTTGTAGTCTAGTGGATCAGTGCGTTGCTTTGGAATCTACGGACCAGGGTTCGATGCCGTGTTCCGGAAGTGATTTTTTGCATTTTTTTTCGACTTTTCCTTCATTAATAAACCAAATATGCCCATTCCAGTAACTCTAGGTGGTTTTCCATATCAAATCAGTGAATAATTTTAGTTTGTATTGTGTTTAAAAAATAAAAATTTTTTTGGTGGGGTTGTCAAATTTTTTTTATGACGGATTCCGATAGAATTCGGTACTAGTAACGTAATGCAGTTAACCCCGTCGATCAATTCGAAATAGTTCAGAAGTTATGACGTTTTGCAAATAAGGAGTGAGAACAACGATATGGGCATTTCTTGTAGTCTAGTGGATCAGTGCGTTGCTTTGGAATCTACGGACCAGGGTTCGATGCCGTGTTCCGGAAGTGATTTTTTGCATTTTTTTTCGACATTTTCCTTTATTAATTAACCAAATTTCTACGAAGTTTTCCGATTATTCACTAGGGAAGCGTTCTTCATCAATTTTGTCATTGGAAAGTTACTGGAAACAAGAAAAATATTTACTCGGCAGAAAATTTCTTCTGGAGTTTTCCCGATTTTACACTAGGGAAACGTTCGACACAAATTTAGTGTTTGTAGTGTTCATGGAAGTATGATAACAATTTGCTGGAAACAAGAAAATATTTACTCGGCAGAAAATTTCTACGAAGGTTTTCCTGATTTTACACTAGGGAAGCGTTCGACACCAATTTTGTCTTTGTAGTGTTACTGAAAGTATGAGAAGAATTTGCTTTAGAAAATTTCTTCTGAGTTTCCCGATTAATTCTCTAAGGAAGTATTCGACACCAATTTTGTTTGTAGTGTACTGGAAGTAAGAATAAAATTTGAAAAAATTTTCGGCAGAAAATTCCTACGGAAGTTTTCCTGATTTTACACTAGGAAGCGTTCTACACCAATTTTTTCTTTGTAGTTACTGAAGTAGGAATAAATTTACTCGACAGAAAATTCTAAGGTTTTTCGATTTTACACTAAGGAAGTGTCCGACACAAATTTTGTCTTTGTAGTGTAACTTGTATGAGAGGAATTTGCCAGATAAAAATTTCTACGGAAGTTTTCCTGATTATTCACTAGGAAGCGTTCTTCATCAATTTTGTCATTGGAAAGTTTACTGGAAACAAGAAAATATTTACTCGGTAGTCAAATTCTTTTTATGAGTTTTCCGATTTTACACTAGGAAAGCGTTCGACACAAATTTAGTGTTTGTAGTGTCTTGGAAGTATGATAAAATTTGCTAGAAACAGAAGAAAATATTTACTCGGCAGAAAATTCCTACGAAGGTTTTCCTGATTTTACACTAAGGAAGTTCGACACCAATTTGTTTTGTAGTGTTACTGAAAGTATGAGAGAATTTGCCAGATAAAAATTTCTACGGATTTTTTCCCTTTTATTCACTAGGGATGCGTTCTTAATCAATTTTGTCATTGGAAGTTACTGGAAACAAGAAAAATATTTACTCGGCAGAAAATTTCTTCGAAGTTTTCCCGATTTTACACTAGGAAGCGTTCGACACAAATTTAGTGTTTGTAGTGTTCTTAAGTATGATAAAAATTTGCTGGAAACAAGAAAATATTTACTCGGCAGAAAATTCCAACGAAGGTTTTCCTGATTTTAGTGGATCAGTGCGTTGTTCTACACCAATTTTGTCTTTGTAGAGTTACTGGAAGTGATAAAATTTCCTCAGAAAATTCATACTTTTCCTGATTTTACACTAGGAAGCGTTCGACACCAATTTTATCGTTGTGGAGTTTATATCAAAGTAAAAGAAAAATTTGCTTGTCAGAAAATTACTTCTGAAGTATTTGATTCTCTGGAAGTATTCGACAAATTTTGTCTTTGTAGAGTTACTGATAGAATTCAAGAATAAATTTGCAGTTGAAAATTCCGTCGAATTTTCTGATTATTCTCAGAAGCGTTCTACACCAATTTTTTCTTTGTAAAGTTACTGAGAAGTAGGAATAAGTTTACTTCGGCAGAAAATTCCTAAGTGGATAGTGCTGATTTTACTAAGGAAGTGTCCGACACAAATTTTGTCTTTGTAGTGTAACTGAAAGTATGAGAGGAATTTGCCAGATAAAAAATTTCTACGGAAGTTTTCCCGATTATTCACTAGGGAAGCGTTCTTCATCAATTTTGTCATTGGAAAGTTACTGGAAACAAGAAAAATATTTACTCGGCAGAAAATTTCTTCTGGAGTTTTCCCGATTTTACACTAGGGAAACGTTCGACACAAATTTAGTGTTTGTAGTGTTCATGGAAGTATGTAACAATGATTGCTGGAAACACAGAATTTTGTCTTTGTAGTTACTGGAAGTAAAATTTACTCGGGAAAATTTCTACGAAGGTTTTCCTGATTTTACACTAGGAAGCGTTCGACACCAATTTTGTCTTTGTAGTTACTGAAAGTAAGAGAAGAATTTTTTTTGAAAATTACTTCTGAAGTATTTCCGATTATTCTCTAAGGAAGTATTCGACACTAATTTTGTCTTTGTAGAGTTACTGGAAGTAAGAATAAAATTTGCTCGGCAGAAAATTCCAACGGAAGTTTTCCTGTTTATTCTCTAAAGAAGAGTTCTACACCAATTTTTTCTTTGTAAAGTTACTGGAAGTAGGAATAAAGTTTACTCGACAGAAAATTCCTAAGGGGATTTTCCCGATTTTACACTAAGCAAGTGTCCGACACAAATTTTGTCTTTGTAGTGTAACTTAAAGTATGAGAGGAATTTGCCAGATAAAAAATTTCTACGGAAGTTTTCCCGATTATTCACTAGGGAAGCGTTCTTCATCAATTTTGTCATTGGAAAGTTACTGGAAACAAGAAAAATATTTACTCGGCAGTAACTTTCTTCAGGAGTTTTCTCGATTTTACACTATGGAAGCGTTCGACACAAATTTAGTGTTTGTAGTGTTCTTGGAAGTATGATAAAAATTTGCTGGAAACAAGAAAAATATTTACTCGGCAGAAAATTCCTACGAAGGTTTTCCTGATTTTACACCAGGGAAGCGTTCGACACCAATTTTGTCTTTGTAGAGTTACTGAGAGTAAAGAAAATTTGCTCAGAAAATTCTACGGAGTTTTCCGATTTTACACTAAGGCGTTCGACACCAATTTTATCGTTGTGGAGTTACTAAAAGTAAAAGAAAAATTTGCTTGTCAGAAAATTACTTCTGAAGTATTTCCGATTCTGCTCTAGGGAAGTATTCGACACTAATTTTGTCTTTGAAGAGTTACTAGAAGTAAGAATAATATTTGCACGGCAGAAAATTCCAACGGAAATTTTCCTGATTATTCTCTAGGGAAGTATACGACACCAATTTTGTCTTTGTAGAGTTACTGGAAGTAAGAGTAAAATTTGCTCAGAAAATTCTACAGGTTTTCCTGATTACACTAGTGTTCGACAATTTTAGTTTGAATTACTAGAAAAAAATTTTTTTGGTGGTGGGGGGGGTCAAATTTTTTTTATGACGGATTCCGATAGAATTCGGTACTAGTAACGTAATGCAGTTAACCCCGTCGATCAATTCGAAATAGTTCAGAAGTTATGACGTTTTGCAAATAAGGAGTGAGAACAACGATATGGGCATTTCTTGTAGTCTAGTGGACCAGTGCGTTGCTTTGGGATCTACGGACCAGGGTTCGATGCCGTGTTCCGGAAGTGATTTTTTGCATTTTTTTTCGACTTTTTCCTTCATTAATAAACCAAATTTCTACGGAAGTTTTCCCGATTATTCACTAGGGAAGCGTTCTTCATCAATTTTGTCATTGGAAAGTTACTGGAAACAAGAAAATATTTACTCGGCAGAAAATTTCTTCTGGAGTTTTCCCGATTTTACACTAGGGAAACGTTCGACACAAATTTAGTGTTTGTAGTGTTCATGGAAGTATGATAACAATTTGCTGGAAACAAGAAAAATATTTACTCGGCAGAAAATTACTACGAAGGTTTTCCTGATTTTACACTAGGGAAGCGTTCGACACCAATTTTGTCTTTGTAGTGTTAATGAAAGTAAGAAAATTTGCTGGAAAAATTACTACTGAAGTATTTCCGATTATTCTCTAAGGAAGTATTCGACACTAATTTTGTCTTTGTAGAGTTACTGGAAGTAAGAATAAAATTTGCTCGGCAGAAAATTCCAACGGAAGTTTTCCTGTTTATTCTCTAAAGAAGAGTTCTACACCAATTTTGTCTTTGTAAAGTTACTGGAAGTAGGAATAAAGTTTACTCGGCAGAAAATTGCTAAGTAGATTTTCCCGATTTTACACTAAGGAAGTGTCCGACACAAATTTTGTCTTTGTAGTGTAACTGAAAGTATGAGAGGAATTTGCCAGATAAAAAATTTCTACGGAAGTTTTCCCGATTATTCACTAGGGAAGCGTTCTTCATCAATTTTGTCATTGGAAAGTTACTGGAAACAAGAAAAATATTTACTCGGCAGAAAATTCCTACGAAGGTTTTCCTGATTTTACACTAAAGAAGCGTTCGACACAAATTTAGTGTTTGTAGTGTTCTTGGAAGTATGATAAAAATTTGCTGGAAACAAGAAAAATATTTACTCGGCAGAAAATTCCTACGAAGGTTTTCCTGATTTTACACTAAGGAAGTGTCCGACACCAATTTTGTCATTGTAGTGTTACTGAAAGTATGAGAGGAATTTGCAGATAATAATTTCGGAAGTTTCTGATTATTCACTAGGGAAGCGTTCTTCATCAATTTTGTCATTGGAAAGTTACTGGAGACAAGAAAAATATTTACTCGGCAGAAAATTTCTTCGGGAGTTTTCCCGATTTTACACTAGGAAAGCGTTCGACACAAATTTAGTGTTTGTAGTGTTCTTGGAAGTATGATAAAAATTTGCTGGAAACAAGAAAAATATTTACTCGGCAGAAAATTTCCGAAGTTTCCTGATTTTACACTAGAGCGTTCGACACCAATTTTGTCTTTGTAGAGTGGAAGTAAGTAAAATTTGCTCGGGAGAAAATTCATACGGAGGTTTTCCTGATTTTACACAGTGTTCGACACCAATTTTATCGCTTTGTGGAGTTACTTAAGTAAAAAAAAAATTTGCGGCAGAAAATTACTTCTGAAGTTTTCCGATTCTGCTAGGAAGTTCGACACTAATTTTGTCTTTGTAGAGTTACTAGAAGTAAGAATAAAATTTGTACTGGAGAAAATTCCAACGGAAATTTTCCGATTATTTTACACTAGGAAGCGTTCGACACCAATTTTCTTTGTAGTTACTGGAAGTAGAATAAAGTTTACGGCAGAAAATTCTAGGATTTTCTGATTTTACACTAGGAAGTGTTCGACACAAATTTTGTCTTTGTAGTGTTTTGAAAGTATGATAGAATTTGCCAGAATAAAAAATTACTACGGAAGTTTTCCGATTATTCACTAGGGAAGCGTTCTTCATTGTTTTGTCATTGGAGTTACTGGAAACAAGAAAAATTTTACTCGGCAGAAAATTTCTTCTGGAGTTTTCCGATTTTACACTAGGGAAACGTTCGACACCAAATTTAGTGTTTGTAGTGTTCATGGAAGTATGATAACAAAGTGGAAACAAGAAAAATATTTACTCGGCAGAAAATTACTACGAAGGTTTTCCTGATTTTACACTAGGGAAGAGTACGACACCAATTTTGTCTTTGTAGTGTAACTGAAAGTATGAGAAGAATTTGCTTTTTAGAAAATTACTTCTGAAGTATTTCCGATTATTCTCTAAGGAAGTATTCGACACTAATTTTGTCTTTGTAGAGTTACTGGAAGTAAGAATAACATTTGCTCGGAAGAAAATTCCAACGGAAGTTTTCCTTTTTATTCTCTAAAGAAGAGTTCTACACCAATTTTGTCTTTGTAAAGTTACTGGAAGTAGGAATAAAGTTTACTCGGCAGAAAATTCCTAAGAGGATTTTCCCGATTTTACACTAAGGAAGTGTCCGACACCAATTTTGTCTTTGTAGTGTTACTGAAAGTATGAGAAGAATTTGCCAGAAAAAAAATTTCTACAGAAGTTTTCCCGATTAATCTCTAGGGAAGCGTTCTTCATCAATTTTGTCATTGGAAAGTTACTGGAAACAAGAAAAATATTTACTCGGCAGAAAATTTCTTCGGGAGTTTACTGATTTTACACTAGGGAAGCGTTCGACACTGTGTTAGTGTGTGTAGTGTTCGTGGAAGTATGATAAAAATGGAAACAAGAAAAATATTTACTCGGCAAAATTCCTTTTTCCTGATTTTACAGAATTCGGTACTAGTAACGTAATGCAGTTAACCCCGTCGATCAATTCGAAATAGTTCAGAAGTTATGACGTTTTGCAAATAAGGAGTGAGAACAACGATATGGGCATTTCTTGTAGTCTAGTGGATCAGTGCGTTGCTTTGGGATCTACGGACCAGGGTTCGATGCTGTGTACCGGAAGTGATTTTTTGCATTTTTTTTCGACTTTTTCCTTCATTAATAAACCAAATTTGCCCATTCCAGTAACTCTAGGTGGTTTTCCATATCAAATCAGTGAATAATTTTAGTTTGAATTCGGTAGAAAAAAAAATTTTTTTTTGGTGGTGGGGGGGTCAAATTTTTTTTATGACGGATTCCGATAGAATTCGGTACTAGTAACGTAATGCAGTTAACCCCGTCGATCAATTCGAAATAGTTCAGAAGTTATGACGTTTTGCAAATAAGGAGTGAGAACAACGATATGGGCATTTCTTGTAGTCTAGTGGATCAGTGCGTTGCTTTGGAATCTACGGACCAGGGTTCGATGCCGTGTTCCGGAAGTGATTTTTTGCATTTTTTTTCGACTTTTTCCTTCATTAATAAACCAAATTTGCCCATTCCAGTAACTCTAGGTGGTTTTTCATATCAAATCAGTGAATAATTTTAGTTTGAATTCGGTAGAAAAAAAAAATTTTTTTTGGTGGTGGGGGGTCAAATTTTTTTTATGACGGATTCCGATAGAATTCGGTACTAGTAACGTAATGCAGTTAACCCCGTCGATCAATTCGAAATAGTTCAGAAGTTATGACGTTTTGCAAATAAGGAGTGAGAACAACGATATGGGCATTTCTTGTAGTCTAGTGGATCAGTGCGTTGCTTTGGAATCTACGGACCAGGGTTCGATGCCGTGTTCCGGAAGTGATTTTTTGCATTTTTTTTCGACTTTTCCTTCATTAATAAACCAAATTTGCCCATTCCAGTAACTCTAGGTGGTTTTCCATATCAAATCAGTGAATAATTTTAGTTTGAATTCGGTAGAAAAAAAAAATTTTTTTTGGTGGTGGGGGGGTCAAATTTTTTTTATGACGGATTTCGATAGAATTCGGTACTAGTAACGTAATGCAGTTAACCCCGTCGATCAATTCGAAATAGTTCAGAAGTTATGACGTTTTGCAAATAAGGAGTGAGAACAACGATATGGGCATTTCTTGTAGTCTAGTGGACCAGTGCGTTGCTTTGGGATCTACGGACCAGGGTTCGACGCCGTGTTCCGGAAGTGATTTTTTGCATTTTTTTTCGACTTTTTCCTTCATTAATAAACCAAATTTCTACGGAAGTTTTCCCGATTATTCACTAGGGAAGCGTTCTTCATCAATTTTGTCATTGGAAAGTTACTGGAAACAAGAAAAATATTTACTCGGCAGAAAATTTCTTCTGGAGTTTTCACGATTTTACTAGTAGAATGCAGTTAATTCGACAATTAAATAGTGTTTGTAGTGTTCATGGAAGTATGATAAAAATTTGCTGGAAACAAGAAAAATATTTACTCGGCAGAAAATTCCTACGAAGGTTTTCCTGATTTTACACTAGGGAAGCGTTCGACACCAATTTTGTCTTTGTAGTGTAACTGAAAGTATGAGAATTTGCTTCATTTAAAAAATTTACTGAAGTTTTCCGATTATTCTCTAGGAAGTATTCGACATCAATTTTGTCTTTGTAGAGTTACTGGAAGTAAGAATAAAATTTGCTCGGCAGAAAATTCCAACGGAGTTTTCCTGTTTATTCTCTAGGGAAGAGTTCTACACCAATTTTTCTTTGTAAAGTTACTGGTATGAGGAATAAAGTTTACTCGACAGAAAATTCCTAAGGATTTTCCGATTTTACACTAAGGAAGTGTCCGACACAAATTTTGTCTTTGTAGTGTAACTGAAAGTATGCCAGATTTGCCAGATAAAAATTTCTACGGAAGTTTTCCCGATTATTCACTAGGGAAGCGTTCTTCATCAATTTTGTCATTGGAAAGTTACTGGAAACAAGAAAATATTTACTCGGCAGAAAATTCTTCAGGAGTTTTCCCGATTTTACACTAGGAAGCGTTCGACACAAATTTAGTGTTTGTAGTGTTCTTGGAAGTATGATAAAATTTGCTGGAAACAAGAAAAAAACTCGGCAGAAATTCCTACGGGGGTTTTCCTGATTTTACACTAAGGAAGCGTTCGACACCAATTTTGTCTTTGTAGTGTTACTGAAGTATGAGAGAATTTGCCAGAAAATAAAAATTTCTACGGAAGTTTTCCTGATTATTCGGTAGGGAAGCGTTCTTCACCAATTTTGTCTTTGTAGAGTTACTGGAAGTAAGAAAAATATTTACTCGGCAGAAAATTCC
Source organism: Chaetogeoica ovagalla (assembly GCA_032441825.1). NCBI lineage: Eukaryota > Metazoa > Arthropoda > Insecta > Hemiptera > Aphididae > Chaetogeoica > Chaetogeoica ovagalla. The sequence goes on along the minus strand of JAMBTI010000053.1, from coordinate 40,639 downwards.
TACGGGGATTTTCCCGATTTTACACTAGGGAAGCGTTCGACACCATTTTAGTGTTTGTAGTGTTCTTGAAGTATGATAAAAATTTGCTGGAAACAAGAAAATTACGGCAGAAAATTCCTACGAAGTTTTCCTGATTATTCACTAGGGAAGCGTTCGCACAATTTTGTCTTTGTAGAGTTACTGGAAAAAGAAAATATTTACTGGAGAAAATTCTTCGGAGTTTTCCTGATTTTACACTAGGAAGCGTTCGACACCAATTTTATCTTTGTAGTGTTACTGGAAGTAATAAAATTTGCTTGTCAGAATATTACTCGGCAGAAAATTCCCGATTTTCTGATTTTACTAGGGAAGTTCGACACCAATTTTGTCTTTGTAGTGTTACTGAAGTATGAGAAAATTTGCATGGCTGAAAAAATTTCTACGGAAGTTTTCCGATTATTCTAGGAAGCGTTCTCACCAATTTTGTCTTTGTAAAGTTACTGGAAGTAGGAATATTTACTCGGCAGAAAATTCCTAAGGGGTTTTCCGATTTTACACTAGGAAGCGTTCGACACAAATTTTTGTTTGTAGTGTTACTTAGTATGATAAAATTTGCCATTATAAAAATTACTTCGAAGTTTTCCTGATTATTCACTAGGAAGCGTTCTTCATCAATTGTCTTTTGTACAGTAAACAAGAAAAATATTTACTAGGCAGAAAATTTCTTCTGGAGTTTTCCGATTTTACACTAGGGAAACGTTCGACAAATTTTGTTTTGTGGAAGTATGATAACAATTTGCTGAAGACAAGTAAAATATTTACTCGGCAGAAAATTCTACGGAAGGTTTTCCTGATTTTACACTAAAGAAGCGTTCGACACCAATTTTGTCTTTGTAGTGTAACTGAAAGTATGAGAAGAATTTGCTTTTTAGAAAATTACTTCTGAAGTATTTCCGATTATTCTCTAAGGAAGTATTCGACACTAATTTTGTCTTTGTAGAGTTACTGGAAGTAAGAATAAAATTTGCTCGGCAGAAAATTCCAACGGAAGTTTTCCTGTTTATTCTCTAAAGAAGAGTTCTACACCAATTTTGTCTTTGTAAAGTTACTGGAAGTAGGAATAAAGTTTACTCGACAGAAAATTCCTAAGGGGATTTTCCCGATTTTACACTAAGGAAGTGTCCGACACAAATTTTGTCTTTGTAGTGTTACAGAAAGTATGAGAGGAATTTGCTCCAGATAAAAAATTTCTACGGAAGTTTCCCGTTTATTCACTAGGGAAGCGTTCTTCATCAATTTTGTCATTGGAAAGTTACTGGAAACAAGAAAAATATTTACTCGGCAGAAAATTCCTACGAAGGTTTTCCCGATTTTACACTAGGGAAGCGTTCGACACAAATTTAGTGTTTGTAGTGTTCTTGGAAGTATGATAAAAATTTGCTGGAAACAAGAAAAATATTTACTCGGCAGAAAATTCCTACGAAGGTTTTCCTGATTTTACACACCAATTTGTAAAATTTCGAAATAGTTCAGAAGTTATGACGTTTTGCAAATAAGGAGTGAGAACAACGATATGGGCATTTCTTGTAGTCTAGTGGATCAGTGCGTTGCTTTGGGATCTACGGACCAGGGTTCAATGCTGTGTACCGGAAGTGATTTTTTGCATTTTTTTTCGACTTTTTCCTTCATTAATAAACCAAATTTGCCCATTCCATTAACTCTAGGTGGTTTTCCATATCAAATCAGTGAATAATTTTAGTTTGAATTCGGTAGAAAAAAAAAATTTTTTTTGGTGGTGGGGGGTCAAATTTTTTTTATGACGGATTCCGATAGAATTCGGTACTAGTAACGTAATGCAGTTAAACCTGTCGATCAATTCGGAATAGTTCAGAAGTTATGACGTTTTGCAAATAAGGAGTGAGAACAACGATATGGGCATTTCTTGTAGTCTAGTGGATCAGTGCGTTGCTTTGGGATCTACGGACCAGGGTTCGATGCCGTGATCCGGAAGTGATTTTTTGCATTTTTCTTCGACTTTTTCCTTCATTAATAAACCAAATTTTTGTAACTCTTTAGTTTTTCACTATCAAATCTTGAATCAATTTTATTTGAAGTTACGGAGAAAAAATTTTTTTGGTGGTGAAAAATTTTTTTATGAGGATTTCGATAGAATTCGGTACTAGTAACAAATTTGCAGTTAATTGTAGATCAACGAAATAGTTCAGAAGTTATGACGTTTTGCTGGAGTAGAACAATATATGGGCATTTCCTGTTCTATACAGGTTCCTTTGATTTTACGGACTAGGTTCGACACCAATTTTATCGTTGTGAGTTACTGAAAGTAATAAAAAATTTGCTTTTTAGAAAATTACATCTGAAGGATTTCCGATTATTCTCTAGGAAGTATTCGACACTAATTTTGTCTTTGTAGAGTTACGGAAGTAAGAAATTTGCTCGGCAGAAAATTTCCAACGGAAGTTTTCCCTTTATTCTCTAGGAAATTCGAACACCATTTTTGTCTTTTTAAAGTTACTGGAAATAGAATAATTTACTCGGCAGAAAATTCCTGATTTTTTTTCCCGATTTTACACTAAGTCCGACACCAATTTTGTCATTGTAGTGTACTGAAAGTATGAGAGGAATTTGCCAGATAAAAATTTCTACGGAAGTTTTCCGATTATTCACTAGGAAGCGTTCTTCATCAATTTTTGTCATTGGAAAGTTACTGGAAACAAGAAAATATTTACTCGGCAGAAAATTTCTTCGGGAGTTTTCCCGATTTTACACTAGGGTAGCGTTCGACACAAATTTTGTGTTTGTAGTGTTCTTGTAAGTATGATAAAATTTTCTGGAAACAAGAAAAATATTTACTCGGCAGAAAATTCCTACGAAGGTTTTCCTGATTTTACACCAGGGAAGCGTTCGACACCAATTTTGTCTTTGTAGAGTTACTGGAAGTAAGAGTAAAATTTCCTCGGGAGAAAATTCATACGGAGGTTTTCCTGATTTTACACTAGGGAAGCGTTCGACACCAATTTTATCGTTGTGGAGTTACTGAAAGTAAAAGAAAAATTTGCTTGTCAGAAAATTACTTCTGAAGTATTTCCTGATTATGCTCTAGGAAGTTCTCGACACTAATTTTGTCTTTGTAGAGTTACTGGAAGTAAGAATAAAATTTGCACTGGAGAAAATTCCAACGGATCTTTTCCTGATTTTTCACTAGGGAAGCGTTCTACACCAATTTTTTCTTTGTAAAGTTACTGGAAGTATGAATAAAATTTTACTCGGCAGAAAAAATTACTCAAGGATTTTCCTGATTTTACACTAGGAAGTGTCCGACACAAATTTTGTCTTTGTAGTGTAACTGAAAGTATGATAGAAAATTTGCCAGATAAAAATTTCTACGGAAGTTTTCCTGATTATTATTCACTAGGAAGCGTTCTTCATCAATTTTGTCATTGGAAAGTTACTGGAACAAGAAAAATATATTTACTCGGCAGAAAATTTCTTCGGAGTTTTCGATTTTACACTAGGAAGCGTTCGACACAAATTTAGTGTTTGTAGTGTTCTTGGAAGTAAGATAAAAATTTTGCTGGAAACAAGAAAAATATTTACTCGGCAGAAAATTCCAATGAGGTTTTCCTGATTTTACACTACTAGGAAGCGTTCGACACCAATTTTGTCTTCGAAAGTAAAGTTACTGAAAGTATGACGTTTGCAAATTTGAGTGATTTTAACTAAGAAGCGTTCGACACCAATTTCTATCTAGTGGATCAGTAAAAGAAAATTTGCTTTATCTACTGACGTATTTCGATGCTCTAGAAGTGATTTTTGTCTTTGAAGAGTTACTAGAAGTAAGAATAATATTTGCACGGCAGAAAATTCCAACGGAAATTTTCCTGATTATTCTCTAGGGAAGTATACGAAACCAATTTTATCGTTGTGGAGTTACTAAAAGTAAAAAAAAATTTTTTGGTTAACCCCGTCGATCAATTCGAAATAGTTCAGAAGTTATGACGTTTTGCAAATAAGGAGTGAGAACAACGATATGGGCATTTCTTGTAGTCTAGTGGATCAGTGCGTTGCTTTGGAATCTACGGACCAGGGTTCGATGCTGTGTACCGGAAGTGATTTTTTGCATTTTTTTTCGACATTTTCCTTCATTAATAAACCAAATTTGCCCATTCCAGTAACTCTAGGTGGTTTTCCATATCAAATCAGTGAATAATTTTAGTTTGAATTCGGTAGAAAAAAAAAATTTTTTTTGGTGGTGGGGGTCAAATTTTTTTTATGACGGATTCCGATAGAATTCGGTACTAGTAACGTAATGCAGTTAACCCCGTCGATCAATTCGAAATAGTTCAGAAGTTATGACGTTTTGCAAATAAGGAGTGAGAACAACGATATGGGCATTTCTTGTAGTCTAGTGGATCAGTGCGTTGCTTTGGGATCTACGGACCAGGGTTCGATGCTGTGTACCGGAAGTGATTTTTTGCATTTTTTTTCGACTTTTCCTTCATTAATAAACCAAATTTGCCCATTCCAGTAACTCTAGGTGGTTTTCCATATCAAATCAGTGAATAATTTTAGTTTGAATTCGGTAGAAAAAAAAAATTTTTTTTGGTGGTGGGGGTCAAATTTTTTTTATGACGGATTCCGATAGAATTCGGTACTAGTAACGTAATGCAGTTAACCCGTCGATCAATTCGAAATAGTTCAGAAGTTATGACGTTTTGCAAATAAGGAGTGAGAACAACGATATGGGCATTTCTTGTAGTCTAGTGGATCAGTGCGTTGCTTTGGAATCTACGGACCAGGGTTCGATGCCGTGTTCCGGAAGTGATTTTTTGCATTTTTTTTCGACTTTTCCTTCATTAATAAACCAAATTTGCCCATTCCAGTAACTCTAGGTGGTTTTCCATATCAAATCAGTGAATAATTTTAGTTTGAATTCGGTAGAAAAAAAAAATTTTTTTTGGTGGTGGGGGGGTCAAATTTTTTTTATGACGGATTCCGATAGAATTCGGTACTAGTAACGTAATGCAGTTAACCCCGTCGATCAATTCGAAATAGTTCAGAAGTTATGACGTTTTGCAAATAAGGAGTGAGAACAACGATATGGGCATTTCTTGTAGTCTAGTGGATCAGTGCGTTGCTTTGGAATCTACGGACCAGGGTTCGATGCCGTGTTCCGGAAGTGATTTTTTGCATTTTTTTTCGACTTTTCCTTCATTAATAAACCAAATTTGCCCATTCCAGTAACTCTAGGTGGTTTTCCATATCAAATCAGTGAATAATTTTAGTTTGAATTCGGTAGAAAAAAAAAATTTTTTTTGGTGGTGGGGGGTCAAATTTTTTTTATGACGGATTCCGATAGAATTCGGTACTAGTAACGTAATGCAGTTAACCCCGTCGATCAATTCGAAATAGTTCAGAAGTTATGACGTTTTGCAAATAAGGAGTGAGAACAACGATATGGGCATTTCTTGTAGTCTAGTGGATCAGTGCGTTGCTTTGGAATCTACGGACCAGGGTTCGATGCCGTGTTCCGGAAGTGATTTTTTGCATTTTTTTTCGACTTTTCCTTCATTAATAAACCAAATTTGCCCATTCCAGTAACTCTAGGTGGTTTTCCATATCAAATCAGTGAATAATTTTAGTTTGAATTCGGTAGAAAAAAAAAATTTTTTTTGGTGGTGGGGGTCAAATTTTTTTTATGACGGATTCCGATAGAATTCGGTACTAGTAACGTAATGCAGTTAACCCCGTCGATCAATTCGAAATAGTTCAGAAGTTATGACGTTTTGCAAATAAGGAGTGTGAACAACGATATGGGCATTTCTTGTAGTCTAGTGGATCAGTGCGTTGCTTTGGAATCTACGGACCAGGGTTCGATGCCGTGTTCCGGAAGTGATTTTTTGCATTTTTTTTCGACTTTTCCTTCATTAATAAACCAAATTTGCCCATTCCAGTAACTCTAGGTGGTTTTCCATATCAAATCAGTGAATAATTTTAGTTTGAATTCGGTAGAAAAAAAAAATTTTTTTTGGTGGTGGGGGTCAAATTTTTTTTATGACGGATTCCGATAGAATTCGGTACTAGTAACGTAATGCAGTTAACCCCGTCGATCAATTCGAAATAGTTCAGAAGTTATGACGTTTTGCAAATAAGGAGTGAGAACAACGATATGGGCATTTCTTGTAGTCTAGTGGATCAGTGCGTTGCTTTGGAATCTACGGACCAGGGTTCGATGCCGTGTACCGGAAGTGATTTTTTGCATTTTTTTTCGACTTTTTCCTTCATTAATAAACCAAATTTGCCCATTCCAGTAACTCTAGGTGGTTTTCCATATCAAATCAGTGAATAATTTTAGTTTGAATTCGGTAGAAAAAAAAAATTTTTTTTGGTGGTGGGGGGGTCAAATTTTTTTTATGACGGATTCCGATAGAATTCGGTACTAGTAACGTAATGCAGTTAACCCCGTCGATCAATTCGAAATAGTTCAGAAGTTATGACGTTTTGCAAATAAGGAGTGAGAACAACGATATGGGCATTTCTTGTAGTCTAGTGGATCAGTGCGTTGCTTTGGGATCTACGGACCAGGGTTCGATGCTGTGTACCGGAAGTGATTTTTTGCATTTTTTTTCGACATTTTCCTTCATTAATAAACCAAATTTGCCCATTCCAGTAACTCTAGGTGGTTTTCCATATCAAATCAGTGAATGCTTTTAGTTTGAATTCGGTAGAAAAAAAAAATTTTTTTTGGTGGTGGGGGGGTCAAATTTTTTTTATGGCGGATTTCGATAGAATTCGGTACTAGTAACGTAATGCAGTTAACCCCGTCGATCAATTCGAAATAGTTCAGAAGTTATGACGTTTTGCAAATAAGGAGTGAGAACAACGATATGGGCATTTCTTGTAGTCTAGTGGATCAGCGCGTTGCTTTGGAATCTACGGACCAGGGTTCGATGCCGTGTTCCGGAAGTGATTTTTTGCATTTTTTTTCGACTTTTTCCTTCATTAATAAACCAAATTTGCCCATTCCAGTAACTCTAGGTGGTTTTCTATATCAAATCAGTGAATGCTTTTAGTTTGAATTCGGTAGAAAAAAAAAATTTTTTTTGGTGGTGGGGGGGTCAAATTTTTTTTATGACGGATTCCGATAGAATTCGGTACTAGTATCGTAATGCAGTTAACCCCGTCGATCAATTCGAAATAGTTCAGAAGTTATGACGTTTTGCAAATAAGGAGTGAGAACAACGATATGGGCATTTCTTGTAGTCTAGTGGATCAGTGCGTTGCTTTGGGATCTACGGACCAGGGTTCGATGCTGTGTACCGGAAGTGATTTTTTGCATTTTTTTTCGACATTTTCCTTCATTAATAAACCAAATTTGCCCATTCCAGTAACTCTAGGTGGTTTTCCATATCAAATCAGTGAATAATTTTAGTTTGAATTCGGTAGAAAAAAAAAATTTTTTTTGGTGGTGGGGGGGTCAAATTTTTTTTATGACGGATTCCGATAGAATTCGGTACTAGTAACGTAATGCAGTTAACCCCGTCGATCAATTCGGAATAGTTCAGAAGTTATGACGTTTTGCAAATAAGGAGTGAGAACAACGATATGGGCATTTCTTGTAGTCTAGTGGATCAGTGCGTTGCTTTGGGATCTACGGACCAGGGTTCGATGCTGTGTACCGGAAGTGATTTTTTGCATTTTTTTTCGACATTTTCCTTCATTAATAAACCAAATTTGCCCATTCCAGTAACTCTAGGTGGTTTTCCATATCAAATCAGTGAATAATTTTAGTTTGAATTCGGTAGAAAAAAAAATTTTTTTTGGTGGTGGGGGGGTCAAATTTTTTTTATGACGGATTCCGATAGAATTCGGTACTAGTAACGTAATGCAGTTAACCCCGTCGATCAATTCGAAATAGTTCAGAAGTTATGACGTTTTGCAAATAAGGAGTGAGAACAACGATATGGGCATTTCTTGTAGTCTAGTGGATCAGTGCGTTGCTTTGGGATCTACGGACCAGGGTTCGATGCCGTGATCCGGAAGTGATTTTTTGCATTTTTTTTCGACATTTTCCTTCATTAATAAACCAAATTTGCCCATTCCAGTAACTCTAGGTGGTTTTCCATATCAAATCAGTGAATGCTTTTAGTTTGAATTCGGTAGAAAAAAAAAATTTTTTTTGGTGATGGGGGGGTCAAATTTTTTTTATGACGGATTCCGATAGAATTCGGTACTAGTAACGTAATGCAGTTAACCCCATCGATCAATTCGAAATAGTTCAGAAGTTATGACGTTTTGCAAATAAGGAGTGAGAACAACGATATGGGCATTTCTTGTAGTCTAGTGGATCAGTGCGTTGCTTTGGGATCTACGGACCAGGGTTCAATGCTGTGTACCGGAAGTGATTTTTTGCATTTTTTTTCGACTTTTTCCTTCATTAATAAACCAAATTTGCCCATTCCAGTAACTCTAGGTGGTTTTCCATATCAAATCAGTGAATAATTTTAGTTTGAATTCGGTAGAAAAAAAAAATTTTTTTTGGTGGGGGGGGTCAAATTTTTTTTATGACGGATTCCGATAGAATTCGGTACTAGTAACGTAATGCAGTTAACCCCGTCGATCAATTCGGAATAGTTCAGAAGTTATGACGTTTTGCAAATAAGGAGTGATAACAACGATATGGGCATTTCTTGTAGTCTAGTGGATCAGTGCGTTGCTTTGGGATCTACGGACCAGGGTTCGATGCTGTGTACCGGAAGTGATTTTTTGCATTTTTTTTCGACATTTTCCTTCATTAATAAACCAAATTTGCCCATTCCAGTAACTCTAGGTGGTTTTCCATATCAAATCAGTGAATAATTTTAGTTTGAATTCGGTAGAAAAAAAAAATTTTTTTTGGTGGTGGGGGGGTCAAATTTTTTTTATGACGGATTCCGATAGAATTCGGTACTAGTAACGTAATGCAGTTAACCCCGTCGATCAATTCGAAATAGTTCAGAAGTTATGACGTTTTGCAAATAAGGAGTGAGAACAACGATATGGGCATTTCTTGTAGTCTAGTGGATCAGTGCGTTGCTTTGGAATCTACGGACCAGGGTTCGATGCCGTGATCCGGAAGTGATTTTTTGCATTTTTCTTCGACTTTTTCCTTCATTAATAAACCAAATTTCTACGGAAGTTTTCCCGATTATTCACTAGGGAAGCGTTCTTCATCAATTTTGTCATTGGAAAGTTACTGGAAACAAGAAAAATATTTACTCGGCAGAAAAATTCTTCTGGAGTTTTCCCGATTTTACACTAGGGAAGCGGTCGACACAAATTTAGTGTTTGTAGTGTTCTTGGAAGTATGATAAAAATTTGCTGGAAGTAAGAGTAAAATTTCCTCGGGAGAAAATTCATACGGAGGTTTTCCTGATTTTACACTAAGGAAGCGTTCGACACCAATTTTATCGTTGTGGAGTTACTGAAAGTAAACGAAAAATTTGCTTTTTAGAAAATTACATCTGAAGTATTTCCGATTATTCTCTAGGGAAGTATTCGACACTAATTTTGTCTTTGTAGAGTTACCGGAAGTAAGAATAAAATTTGCTCGGCAGAAAATTCCAACGGAAGTTTTCCTGTTTATTCTCTAGGGAAGTATTCGACACCAATTTTGTCTTTTTAAAGTTACTGGAAGTAGGAATAAATTTTACTCGGCAGAAAATTCCTAAGGGGATTTTCCCGATTTTACACTAAGGAAGTGTCCGACACCAATTTTGTCATTGTAGTGTTACTGAAAGTATGAGAGGAATTTGCCAGATAAAAAATTTCTACGGAAGTTTTCCCGATTATTCACTAGGGAAGCGTTCTTCATCAATTTTGTCATTGGAAAGTTACTGGTGTTATGAACCCCTTCTTCTCCTTATTATTATTATATTATTATTATTGTTATTAGCATTAATATCGTCATATATTTAAAATATGGGGATTAATGCAAGGTAATCACTTTTGTTCGACGGACGACTAACGCCGTTCGCCATGACAGAGACAGTCGGGTCTCAGTAACTAAACACAACAGATGTACTTGTGCATTTTTCCCATATCCGATTCATTTAAATAAACTATTCATTCTATCAATAACTCACGTGTTCTTTTACTCTCATTAACCGAACCTAATAACCAACTCTGGCGAGCCGAAAACAGCGAACTCATAACGTTACGTGGAACCGTCGGATATCAACCTCAACGGTGCCCACAACATCTGGTGGCAGCGGTGCTTTTTCGGAGCATTAACTGGACATTTGGTTATTTCGGGACAAGAGAAGTACAAGACACAGGAAGTCAATTAATATTACACTACACACGTAACTACGTAACATTCAAAATACGAGGTCATATATTTTGTCGTTATATACACATAATATTACCACGTCGTACATACATATATGCGCAATACAATTCATACGTCTCAATAAACGTCTTTGTTATACGCATTTATAATCGTACCCATATGCATAATATGCGTCTGTATGTCACATACATAACATATACGTGTCAGAGCGTAATACATATTGTGGAGTCAGCATAACGGACGGGCGTGGCACTTCGCTTCTAAGAAGAGCAGCAAGCGACAACAATCGATTTTACAACATTGATAATATTATCGATAATACAAAATCGGTAATAGCATCATATCGATAGTCACTAGCAGCCGCCGCCGTCGTGACGTCAGCCGTAGAAGCCGCCGCCGTAGCAGCCGCCGCCGTCGTGACGTCAGCCGTAGAAGCCGCCGCCGTAGTAGCCGCCGCCGTAGTCGCAACAGCCTTGAACGCGGTCGCAGCAAGAGTGGGTCAAACGACGAAGTGGACAACAGCTGACCATTAATACAGACAACATGCATTCAGCGGGAATAATCATTTTTACTGCAGTATTGTGAGTAATTAAGCATAGCATAAACTAACATAATAAATACAAACAAATTGTATTTTTTTTTACTAACACTAGTATTAATTATTAAAATTATATAAGTACGTCAATGAATGTCCACGCATACGAGCGATAGTGACGTAGATTCTAGTCTCACTGATTCTGATCCCGATTACGTTCCTCTTAGGCGGGTAAGCGGAGAATCCCCAGAAATAAATAATAGAAACACTAGATCTAGGACTCGAAATGCAAATAGACGTTCCAAAAGTTTAGAAACTCTAATTTCTTTAATAGATCTGATAGATAATACTCCCGTACTAAAACCAAAAAATATAATGGCAAACAATAAGATAGCGCAATTATCCCTTGAAACAGCAATAAATCTAGTACCAAAATTTAATGGGGAATTAGCACAGGAAATATACCCATTTTTAAATACGTGTAGTTTTGTAATGAAGTCGGTTAGTGAGGAGTGTCGTCCCATTTTACTACAGGCTATCATTTCAAAACTCTCTGGCAAAGCTTATGCAGCAATCCAACACAGAGAAATTATGACTTGGGAAGCCACAAAAGGGTTGTTAGAAATAACTTTTTGCGCGAAACGTACTCCAGGTTACCTACAGCTAGAATTGTCAGCAACGAAACACAAGACTGGAGAGACAGTACAAGAGTACTCCGCAAGGGTAGAAAAAACACTACATGAACTTTGCAATGTGAGTGCCACTAACAGATCTACTTCGGATGCTAAAGCAGTGCATGCATACATAAAAGAGGTCACATTGACTTCATATATAGAAGGATTACCGTCCTCTATACGAAGTGTAATAAAATCAAAAAATCAGGCGTCATTAGAAGAAGCGATAAAAGCAAGCCTAGAAGAAGATAAAATATATCAGTCCAATAAAGAGTCACAAAGAATACTACATAATAAATCCGATAACAATGGGATCAACAATAAGTACTGTAAAAACTGCAAACGAAATAATCATAATACAAATGAATGCAGAGCAACACGTCGTACGTGGGACACAGGTTAGAAAAATTATACACGACAGACGTCATCAAATACAACTGAGTACCCAAAATCTTGTGTGTATTGCAAAAATAAAGGGCACACAATCGAAGAATGTTATAAAAAAAAGAACGCAGAGGCAAAGAAAACAAAAGCTGATACGCAAAATCAAGCATCAACATCGGGAAACGGCAAAGAACCGGGCAAGATGGGTGTCCGTCCGGTTCGCGAACTAAAAATAGTCACCCAAAATTAAATGTTGTAAATGTAAAGGTAATATTGAAAGATAATCACGTCAAATGCGAAATACCACAGTGTATCAAACGCACAGCAAATTTACTTTTGGACACGGGTTCAGAGTTAAATCTCATTAAATTAAACACACTAATGGACGATGTTCTAGTGTCAGATAACAAAATCTATAACATGCAAGGTATAAATGATAAGCTAGTTAATACAATGGGCAGTGTAATGTTAGCAGTAATAGTAAACGGCAAAGAATACGAAGCAGAATTTCAAGTAGTCGATGCGACATTTCCGGTAACCGGCGATGGTATATTAGGGACTCCCTTTTTAAAAGACAACCAAATGATCATCGATGTCGGCAAAGGAGAACTGACGACTTCAACTGACGTCTCCAGTACAATACCACCACGTAGTGAAATGATCGTCTCGGTCAAAGTCGATGATGAAGATATAACTGAACAACAGACTATCCTCATCCACGCACAAGAGTTAAGCAAAAACATATTATGTGCCAATGTATTAAATTCAGTAAAAAACAAAAAAATACTTCTTAATGTGATGAACGCAACGGAGGAGCCACAAACACTAGCTGTATCAAAACTTTCACAGTTATCACACGAAATTTTTGACGTCATAACAATCAACAATGTACAAACTACTGAGATCCCAGAAAATAAATATAATCGCATTCAATTGATAAAAGATGCCATAAAATGCGATCACATGAACGCGGAAGAAAAAGAGGCCATAGAGAACTTATGTAGTGAGTTTTCAGACATTTTTTTCTTACAGGGTGATAAAATAAGATGCACCGAGGCAACTACACACGAAATAAAAACACCCGGAGGAACACAACCAATATATCAAAGGCCCTACCGCTTACCATATGCACAAAAAGCAGAAATAGAAAAACAAGTAGAACAACTTGTTCAAGATGAGATTATCAGCCCCAGTGAAAGCCCATGGAATGCCCCTCTTTTAATTGTTCCCAAAAAGGAAGACTCGTTAGGGATGAAGAAATACAGAGTAGTAGTGGACTTCAGAAAATTAAACAATTTAACAATAGGAGATGCGTTTCCCATGCCAGACGTGACCTCAATCCTAGACCAATTGGGGAAAGCCAAATATTTCACCTGTTTAGACATGGCGAGTGGCTATCATCAGATACCAATACATCCGAACGACAAGGAAAAAACCGCGTTTAGTACGGATAAGAACCATTATGAGTTTAATCGAATGTGCTTCGGACTCAAGGGTGCGCCAGCAACTTTCCAAAGGTTGATGAACAGGGTATTACAAGGAATTAACGGCTACAGAACATTTGTCTATTTGGACGACATAATAGTCGTAAGTTCGACTTTACAAGAGCATATAAAGCAATTACGAGAAGTTTTTACAAGACTGAGAAAATTCAACCTACAATTACAACCACCCAAGTGCGAATTTTTGAGACACGAAGTAAACTACTTGGGACATGTCATTACGAAGGAAGGCGTAAGACCGGATACTAAAAAAGTAGAATGTATAAATAGCTATCCTACTCCAAAAAATTCAAAAGATATCAAATCCTTTCTCGGTTTGGTGGGTTATTATAGAAAGTTTATTCAAAACTTCAGTAAAATGGCCAAACCTTTAACCGAACTATTGAAGCAGGGTCAACCGTTTATATGGACAGACCGTTGCCAAGAAGCATTCAGTTTCTTCAAGGAAGTATTAACTGAAGAACCATTACTTCAACATCCAGATTTCAGCAAACCATTTGTGGTAACAACGGACGCTAGTAATATTGCGATTGGAGCAGTGCTTTCCCAAGGAAAGATCGGGTCAGATCTACCAATCAGCTATGCGTCTCGCACGCTGAATAAGGCGGAGAAGAATTACAACACCACAGAAAAAGAACTGCTCGCAATTGTGTGGGCCACAAAACAATTCAGACCATATCTGTATGGTAGGAGGTTCACCATAGTGACTGATCACAGACCACTCTCCTGGTTATTTGGTGTAAAAGACCCAGGATCCAGACTGGTCAGATGGAGACTACAGTTGGAGGAATTCGATTACGAGGTAATATATAAACCCGGTACTCAAAACACGAATTCGGACGCTCTAAGTAGAATTGGCGTAACGACTATTTCACAAGAATCTGAAATGTCAAAAGAATATCAAGAATATATGGAAGAAAAATCAAAACGACCAATACTGAACCGAAATGTTAAAGAGATAACAGGAGACTTATTTGAAGCCCATGAAGAATACGCTGTAGGTCACTGTGTCTCACAGGATTTTCAAATGGACAGAGGAATCGCTCTTGAATTTAGAAAAAGATTTGGACAAGTTGAAGAGTTCAAGGATCAAAATAAATCAGTTACGGAAGTAGCAAGCACTACATCTAAGGGAAGAGTTATAATCTGCCTAATAACGAAAGAATACTTTTGGCAAAAGCCAACTTATGAAAACGTATTATTAACGTTAATAAACCTTAAGCAGTTTTGCACTAAAGAAAACATTACGAAGTTAGCTATGCCCAAGATCGCTTGTGGCTTAGATGGACTTGAATGGCAGGAAATCAGAACAATGATCAGATATGTTTTCAAGAATACACAAACTCAAATATTAATATTTGACAATAACGAGTATTCAAATGAGGAAAAACTTAAGATAATAGAGGAGTTCCATAATACCCCAATGGGAGGACATCAAGGTGTATCTAGAACGATCAAAAGAATAAAGCAGCATCACAATTGGTTAGGCTTAAAGAAGGACGTCCAAGCATTTATATCATCATGCTCATCATGTCAAAAGAACAAAAGTACCAACACAACAATACAACAACCAATGATAATTACGACAACAGCATCTAGACCATTCGAGAGAATATCTTTGGACATTGTAGGCCCCTTACCAATATCAGATAAGCAAAACTCCTATATACTAACAATACAGGACGATCTAACCAAGTTTTCAGCAGCATTTCCGTTACGCACGCATGACGCGAATAGTGTTGCTAAGGCGCTAGTTGAAGGATTCATTTGCCAGCACGGCATTCCAGAGATCATCCTGACAGACTGTGGAACAGAATTCTTGAGTAAACTATTTAAAGAGTGTTGTAAGCTACTACAAATCGAAAAAATAAACACAACTCCCTATCATCCTCAATCGAATGGAAGTTTGGAGAGATCGCACCGAACACTAACGGAATATCTAAGACACTATGTACATAATCATCAAAGAAATTGGGATGATTATGTCGCATTCGCGATGTTCGTATATAACACTACAGTACACACCACGACCAAATATCAGCCTTATGAGCTGGTTTATGGTTTTCCTGCATCTGTTCCACATACTCTAAGTCGAAATCCTACTACAAGCTACAATTACGATGATTATGCAGCAGAACTAAAACAAAAATTACAAGAATCCCATAAAATAGTACGGGACACCATTATTTCATCTAAAGAGAAGTCAAAAGAGAAATACGATAAAAATAACTGTCAAATTGAAGTAAATGTTGGAGATAAGGTGTGGATTAAAAATCACAACCAAAAAGGAAAAGGGCTGCATCGACTGACTGCGCTATGTCGGTAGGCCGATGGCGACGGCAGTCAATGTATTGCAAGTCAGCATATTAATACTTAATATAAACAAGTGCTGCTTATTATACTAATACGAAGGGTTCTTAACACCCCCCGAGTTAAATGGAGGATCATTGTCCATTACATAATTTTGGGCAATGATCTTCCCATGTTAGAAATATCTGTTGGTTCTCCAACTAAATTTATGTCTTCATAGATTTTTGGTATTATTTTTTCTTCAATATTATGACAAATATTCTTAAATTTAATATAAATAAACAATATAATTAAGCTTGCACTGATGAATGTTGTTATCGAAATTGCGATATATAAGAGCGGTTTTGACTTTCCTGCGGTATCACTATCAGGTGATTCACGCAATTTATTTTGCAGCTCTTTTATTGATTTTGCATTTTCATTCAATTTTAATAAATTATCCCTTATTTTATTTTCTTTTGTTAAAAGTGATTCATTTAAAATTTTATCAGCTAGAATCATATGCGATTGGAAATTTATAGTAAAATTTAGTTGAGGTACAAAATCTGCGTAAGTTTTGGAAGTGATTACCCTTTTTGGCATTAAAATTTTATTGTCATCAGTGTTTGCTTCACAATAATTCTCTAAAGTGAATACACCCGTACCATTTACACTTACAGTAATTGGTGTAGTTATATTATTACATTTTAAAATTACGTTTTCCCCATTAGTTATGTACACCCAAGAATTTGTTTTTTCTAATCTATGCCATACATTTACGTTTAGCTTAACATATTTAAGATTACATGAACTTGGTAACGTACGTGGATTTCGAAAGATCTTTGACTCACACGTTTCATCTAGTTGATGAAGTTGTTGTTCGTGTGGGCAGATATACGAATCCACGTTACGTTTACAACTTGTTAAATCTGACTGTGTTATTTGTATATAATATAATCTAGATTTTCCTAATCCTAAATAATCTGATGTAGATTCTACAATAGCGTATACATCATCTTTTATTTTGACGGGTAATGGTATTGTTTTATACAGCATAAATTCATAGTTATTGATTAAGGGAATTTCTATAGTAAAGATTAATATATTCTGTACATATATTACGCTAATAGTGACCAACCGCATCAGACCAGACATTCCGACCTTATCGATATTAGGTGGTAAGCCTAATCCCAATGGTAGTTGTGATTTTATCTCCTTTAGCTGTTGCACTATTACGTTGATGTCAATGAGACTGGAATGCACGAATCCTTGCAAGGCTGTATTTACGATATTCCCTAACGTCTCTGTTTCGTACGCATATTGGGCTAGAATCAGGTTCAATAAAGAAATTTTTTGTGCTAAAGCGGTTTTGAAATCTAGAATTCCGATTTCCACCTTCTGTACTTGTGTTTCGTGAACTAAATAATTATACTTTTCTATTAATGATCCCTGTTCTTTTTCCATTAGAATAAGAGAGTCATTTACGTTTGTTACTATCGACTGAACAATGTTAGTTTGTGTCTCTGCTGCCTGTAGAAGTCGTGATTTTGCATTTTCGAATTCTCGGATCTTGTTATAAAAGTATTCTGCGTCTTGGTCATCGCATGTGCCAAATAATACATTCGCTGTGCGACCTACCAAATTTATAAGACCTCTTCTGAAGCGCAGTTCATTCGCGTTTGATCGATCGACGATCCTAATGACATTGTTTCTGTTATTGTTTATCTCGTTTAAGAAGTTCGCCGATTGATAACTGTATTGTGTACATGGATTCTCTCCAGTTTCTATATCTAACTCTTTGCCTAACTGACAGGATTGTTGGATTTGATGTAACATTTCGTGAATTTGAAGATACTTCTCATTATAGTTTGAGATGTTCACGTAGGTTAACAGACGCCAGTTTGAATTTGTTAAGTACATATGACCCATAGACTGGAAGTAGATTCCTGAAGGTTGTTGAATGGGTTCATCGGTAAACTGCGTTACTCCTCCTTGTACCAAGCTGCTGAGTCTGGAACATCATATCATATTTTACTAGTCGTCTCAAATTATGGATTCTTTTCCCCTTTTTTTTTTTTTAAAATTTTTTTTTTAAACATATATATAATTTTGTATTTACAATTTATCTGTCTTCCTATCATTTTTATTAAGAGTGAAAGATTTTTAGTTCATTTTTATGAACCTTTATTTCTTTTCGACCTCGTAATATGGTTACATTTTCATTATTATGTATTTCTGTAACTACATATGGTCCTTTCCACTTTGAGTTGAGCTTTCCATTCTGATTATGATTTTTAAGTAACACTCTGTCTCCTACATTTATGACTATTTCATGTTGATTTTTGTCATATAATGTCTTGGATTTTGTTTTATTGGTTATAAGGTTTTCTCGCGCTAATAAGGATGATTCTTGAAGTTTTCTACGTAATTCAAATGTGTAGTCCTCATAATTGTAACAGGGTTGAGGCATTCGAGTTAACGTATGTGGTACTTCTACCGGGTATCCATACACTAGTTCATAAGGTTGAAATTTAGTTGTTGAGTGAATGGTACTGTTGTACGTGAACATAGCATAAGGTACGTACTCGTCCCATTCTAGTTTCTTCTCACTTACGTAGTGTCGTAGATATTCCGCTAATGTACGGTGCGACCTTTCTAAGGCTCCGTTAGCTTGCGGGTGGTAGGCTGTTGTGTTAATTTTTTTTATTTGCAATAATTTGCAACAAGCTGTGAATATTCTGCTCATGAAATCTGGACCTTGGTCTGTTACAATAGCTTTAGGTATACCATGATGACAGATAAAATTTTCCACGAAGGCTTTCGCTATTGTGTTTGCTGTGTGGTCTGCTAATGGTATAGCTGTGGAAAACTTGGACAAATCGTCTTGAATAGTTAATATGAAGGAATTCCTTTCCTCGACTTGTCAATGGGACCAACTATATCCAGGAAAATTTTCTCAAAGGCTACGTTGGCTGTGGAAGTTACTACCATAGGTTGTTGAATTGTATGATTCATGCTTTTATTAAATTGACATGATGCACAGGACTTTATATAAGTTATTACGTCTTTTTTTAATCCTTTCCACGAGTGATGCATTTTTATCCTTTTTATGGTTCTGGATACTCCTTGATGTCCTCCTAATGGTGAAGAATGAAATTCTTCTATAATATTTTGTTTTTCCTCATTTGAGTAGGAGTTAGAGTTGAAGATGAGTACTTTAATTTTTGAATTTCTAAAAATATATCTTATCATGGTGCGGACCTGTTCCCAATCGAGTCGGTCATGTCCACTACCGATTCTTGGCAAGGCTACCTTTTTTATGTTTTCAGTTTCACAAAATTGTCTTAAGTTTTTTA
Organism: Chaetogeoica ovagalla; assembly: GCA_032441825.1. Taxonomy (NCBI): domain Eukaryota; kingdom Metazoa; phylum Arthropoda; class Insecta; order Hemiptera; family Aphididae; genus Chaetogeoica; species Chaetogeoica ovagalla. The sequence goes on along the minus strand of JAMBTI010000053.1, from coordinate 21,572 downwards.
TGGTGTAGAACATTGTTTCGTATGTCGGCTTTTGGTGATATATTTCTTTGTTGATCATATACAATAAGTACTGTTGATTGTTTTTTATTGCTGTTATTTCTGTCACAGATTTATTTTGTTGTATGAGTTTGTCTACTTGACCGAACCTCCGTCTGAATTCTAAGGCTACTCCTTGTGACATCTTAAAATCTTTGGACACACAATGCCCAAGTGCGAAGTCTTCAGTTGCTTCAAATAGATCGCCTTCTACCTCGACAACATTGGCGTTCACAATCACTTTTGTTTGGATATCTTCTTTGTATTTTCATATGTATTCGTAGGGTATTCTTCCACATTGGATGTTGAATTGATCGGCGCGATGCGACTTAGAGCGTCGGAGTTAGTATTAGCTGTTCCTGGTTTGTAGACTATGTCGTACTCATGCTCTTCTAGTTGTAGACGCCATCTTACTAATCGAGCTCCAGGATCTTTGACATTAAACAGCCATGTTAATGGTTTGTGATCCGTCACTATCGTGAATCGTCGTCCAAATAGATAAGGACGGAACTGTTTGGTTGCCCAGACGATTGCTAATAACTCTTTTTCCGTGGTATTATAGTTTTTCTCTGCCTTGTTCAATGTGCGCGATATATAGGCTATGGGTAGATCTCCTCCTATATTGCCTTGGGACAATATGGCGCCTATAGCCACATTGCTGGCGTCCGTCGTGACGATGAATGGTCGAGAAAAATCTGGGTATTGTAGTAATGGTTTACTTACCAATAACTCTTTTAGTTCTACGAATGCGTTTTGACATAAATCATTCCATATGAATTCTGCATCTTTTTTCAATAAGTTAGTTAGGGGTTTAGTTAATTGACTAAAGTTTTTAATAAATCTTCTGTAATAGCCGGCTAGGCCCAGAAATGACTTGACGTCTTTTTGATTTTTTGGGACCGGAAATCTGGTTACACATTCGGTGGTTTTTGGGTCTGGTTTAACGCCTTCATCTGTTATAATATGTCCCAAATACGCGACCTTCCTCAAAAACTCACACTTGAGTGGTTGCAATTTCAGGTTGTATTTCCGCAACCGTCCAAATACTTCCTTCAATTGCTTTTGATGGTCCTCTAAAGATGTTCCGATTATAATGACATCGTCTAGATATACAAACGTTTTAATGCCGTTTAGGCCTACCAAAACACGATTCATCATTCGTTGAAAGGTAGCTGGTGCTCCTTTCAACCCAAAACACATTCTTTCGAATTCAAAGTGACCTTGGTCCGTACTGAAACCTGTTTTTTGTCTATCTTCTGCCTGAAGAGGGATTTGGTGATACCCACTTGCCATATCTAGACAAGTGAAGTACTTAGCCTTCCCCAATTGGTCTAAGATTTCTGTGACGTTTGGCATAGGGAAAGCGTCCCCCACCGTGACGTTGTTAAGTTTGCGAAAATCCACCACTACTCGATACTTTTTAGTCCCAGATGCATCCTCTTTCTTAGGTACTACTAGTAGTGGAGCATTCCAAGGGCTATCGCTTTGTCTAATTATTCCGTCTCTTTGCATCTCCTCTACTTGTTTACTTATTTCTTCCTTTTGAGAGTAAGGGAGCCTGTACGGTTTTTGGTGAATTGGTTGAGTCACTCCCGGAGTTTTAATTTCGTGATACACTGCATTAGTGCATGATATTCGATCTCCGTCTAAATAAAACACATCGGAAAATTCGTGACATAAGTTTTGGATAGCTTCTCGTTCTTCCGTCGACATATGTTCCATTCGTAATGTTTTATTTATTTGCTCGATTCGATCGGACTGATTTATGGTGATTTCCTTTATTCCGGAGACATGTTTGACGGATGCTTCGTTTACTATTTCATATGCAAGTTCCTCTAATTTTGGTATATTTATTGTACATGCCTCATCTGAAGTGTTAATGACACTTATAAGTAGTTGTTGATTTATGATGTTATTCAGCACGTTACCACAGCTTACATTGTCTGTTATTGGTTGCGCGTGAATTATAATCCCTTTAGATTCCATTTCGGGATCGTTGACGCATACTGGAACGAGCGTTTCACATCGTGCCCGCAATTCCATAGTAGTTTTGTCTGGGAATGATAATTCTCCTTGACCTATGTCAATGACAGCTTGGGTTTCCATTAGAAAAGGTTCTCCCACAATGCCGTCTCCTGGTATAGGAAAATCTGAATCTACAACAAAGAATTCTGCTTTAAAACTGTTTTTTCCTACAAGTACATCTAGCCATGTTGATCCAATTGTATTGGTTATTTCGTTTGTTATGCCTTGTAGTCGTTGTTGTTTATTTGTATCAATTAATATATGATCCTCTAATGAAGTAATTTTTATAATATTAAGTTCGGCTCCAGTGTCCACCAATAGTTTTATCTGGTATGTGGTACACTGAGGTGACGTACACAGAATGTGTCTGTTTTCTAGTCTTGTGATTCGATACATAGATTTTCATAGGACCCATTGCTTTTATGTCCTTGACCGACCGTGAGCCCTGTACGTTCGATCGTGAACCGTTTCCCGACGTTGAAGGTTGAAATTTGTCTGACTGACGGTTATCAGCTCTTTTTCTTGAAGCAATCTTCTCTTATATGGCCTTTCGCTTTGCAATATGAACATGTAATTTTATGTACAGATGTGTTATTTGTTTGCTGCGGTAAACTACTTTGGCCCGTGTCCTTTGGACCGGAGTTTGGTTTCGCAAATCTACACTGATTTGTGTTGTGATTTCGTTTATGGCACACTGTACAGTATTTTGATGGCCAGTTCCTTTCTTGCTTATTTTGGAATAGACGTTGCGTATCCGCATTGGATTTAATGAGCTTTTCTTCTTCTAGGCTGTCGTTGATGGCTTCCTCTAGGGATGGATGGTGTCTCGACTTGATGATTTGTCTTAAATTTGGTTCGAGACCCTCAACGAAAGTGGTGAGTGTAGTTTCTTTAATATATTCACGGATCGCTGTCGCCGCCTCTACATTTTTCCCTACTACGCTAACATTGCATAGCTCGTGAAGCAAATTTTCCAACTTATTTGCGTACTCTTGTACAGCTTCACCCGATTTTTGTTTTAAAGAAATTAGTTCCAGTTGAAGGTAACCTGGGGTCCTTTGTGCACAGAACGCGTTTTCAAGAAGAGTCTTGAGACCAGACCAATCTGTTATAATTCGGTTTTGCGTGATTGCAAATGCTTTACCACCTAATTTTGTTTTTATTGCCTGAACTAATACTAGTTGTAAAGAAGGATCTACATTTTGCATTGCGAAATCGCATGCATTCAAAAACGATGGATTTCCCTTGATTTCCTTCAAAATTTGGAATTAATTTTATCAAAGTTTCTAACGATAAGCTTCCTTGAGCCATATTTTGGTTTTCGAAATCGGTTAAATATTCGGATTTGTTACAATTATATGTGTTATTTTTAAAATTTCTAACTTAGCTTTCGTTATTGATCGAGTTTCAGGTCTATTGTGTAAATTATCGGAATCGTCTTTATCTGATTCGGTTGGACCTCTTACAGGATTTGGCATAACCTTCTTAATTGACTTATACTATTGATAACAGATGTAACGTAATAATAAGCCCTAATACTCTAAGTACTATTGCTTAAAACTATATAACATATATGGAAAATTCTTACAATAATCCGTGGAATAGTATTATGACGTTGGACATGGTGCGTCGCAATTGAACTGTTGTTGGATAGTCCGCCTATGCACCTAGTATGACGGGAACCGTAGTCGCTCCCACGAAGGCTTGCTGTTATTTCTTAGACGTTCTCCGCTCCGAATCAGCTGGCGCGGAGACCACGATTAATAGTGGGTTTTGTATTATACGATATACTGTATATAGTATATATTATACGATATACTGTTTGTGCATCAAACAGTATATATTACGTCCGATTATTGCTGACACTGTTATAATAGTAGGTCAGTGTCACTTGTTATAGCACCTCTTAAGAAGTTGGTATGCACGTGCGCAAATGTGCTCGGCACCAACAAAATAAAGCGCCTCCACGTGTGGAAGAATCGTTGACACAGCGTTTTGACTGTGTGCGATTGGAATGTGCCACACCCGTGTAGTTTGCAGACGCGACACAATATATTATACACAATATACTGTGTTAAACGCGTATAGATATACTCGTAATAATTACTTGTGTATATTGACGTTAAAACGTGTACTGGACCCGTTGAAACGTATAGATTGCGTAATACATCAAGTTCTGAAATGGAAGATGTGTTGAGCTGTAGAAATGTCCCCGAAGAACACCGCTGCCACCAATTTGTTATGTACCGTCGGTTGATTCCGGCTAGTAACGTGTAAGTTCGACAACAGGGAGGTTTCGACAAAAGAACACATCAACGTATGAACTATTACACTATGTATTAAACACTATTATGGATATAAGTATAAATCGTTGTGCAGTATAATATAAATTATGAATATATGAATAGACGTGTGACACTCGGACTCGGGCTGCATCGACTGACTGCGCTATGTCGGTAGGCCGATGGCGACGGCAGTCAATGTATTGCAAGTCAGCATATTAATACTTAATATAAACAAGTGCTGCTTATTATACTAATACGAAGGGTTCTTAACACTACTACAAGCTACAATTACGATGATTATGCAGCAGAACTAAAACAAAAATTACAAGAATCCCATAAAATAGTACGGGACACCATTATTTCATCTAAAGAGAAGTCAAAAGAGAAATACGATAAAAATAACTGTCAAATTGAAGTAAATGTTGGAGATAAGGTGTGGATTAAAAATCACAACCAAAAAGGAAAATTGGCCCAAAAATGGTTAGGACCCTACGAAATATTAAGCTTAGAAGAAAATGAAAACGTCTTGATCAAACGAGGACGAAAAGAAATCAGACTTCATAAAAATGAATTAAAAAAGTATCATTCATAACGCTATAATATAGAAAACAAACTGTACATACATATTATATATATTTATTTGTTTTTAATCATCTAAAATATTTCATTTTATAATGAGTATCAAGCAATTATCTTGTACCATTCTTAACATTATTTTCAGAATCGTAACGCTGGGAAGAGCGGAAAAGAATCATTTCAATGTCACACCAATTTCTAATCCATCAGGAATCTATTTTCATTCAATTAATAACTTACACATACACAACTCGTATTGGCGACTTCTCACTTACATTAATATCACAAATTATAACGAAAAATATAACAAAATAAATACTATGATTAAACAAATAGGAGAATCGTGTAAATTAGGTCAATCTCTAGAAATAGAATCTTATCAACATACTTGTAATCAATACAAATACCAAGCAAATAATTTTTTATCAGAAATCAATAATAATATAGAGCATGTAATGAAAATCATTGAAACCCCAAAAGAGAGTCACCGTCTTAAAAGGGGTCTGATAAATTTAATTGGCAGAGTAGCTAATGTCTTATTCGGGGTTTGCGACGATGCCGATGCAGAATATTTTTACAATAAAATAAAAGATTTAGAAATTTCAAAATTACGAGTATCACAATTGACCGCCGAACAAACCCAAATTATGCGATCAGTAATATCAAATGTAAATTCATCCCTATTAGAAATAAAAAAAGTCCAAATAAATTTAGCGGATAAATACAATTACCTAATCCATGAAATGCAGGTAGAAAAAGTTCATATAGGAATACTAGAATTTGAAACAGCATTAGAAGAACAAGTATCTTTAGTAAATTTAATCTTAACACAATACGCTTTCGAAACAGAGAATCTTGTAAGTATAATAAACATGGCTATCCAGGGTCTAGTACATTCTAGTATATTAGATGTAAAAACACTGAAAGAACAAATAAAAGACATTAAAACGCAATTACCAACGGGGGAAAGTTTACCAATCAATTTAGATGATTCAGGGATATCAGAATTGCTCCACCTATCCACAATTAATGTAATTTATATAAAAGATGTATTAGTTTTCAATATAGAAATACCTTTAGTAAATAATTATGAATTTATATTGTATAGAACGATACCTTTACCAATCAATGTATTCAATAATACATACATGATAATTGTACCAACATCCCAGTACATAGCTATAGACAAATCAAGATTGTATTACTTAAAGTTAAGTGAAGTAGACTTAGGAAAGTGTAAACACGTAGCAAAAACCATAATATGTCCTTATGACCAGCAATTGTATCACCTAGATAAGTCTTGCGAATTAATGATATTTCGAAAACCAAATATTTTACCAAATTCATGTACCGTAAAAAATATTAATTTTAACTTTAGCATATGGCACAGATTAGAGAACACAAACTCGTGGATATATATCACCAATCAAGATAATATTATTATTAAATGTAGGGACCAAACTGAAATCGAAACAATTAATGTAAACGGTACAGGAATATTAGATTTAAGCAATCTATGTGAAGCCAATACTGATGACGGCACATTACTACTAACAAAGAGAAAAATAACGACAAAAATTTATAAAGATGTAATCCCTCAACTAAACGTGTCAATTAACTTACAAATCCCTCAAATCAAAAACGACAAAAATTTAGATAGCTTAGTAATACCTGACGAAAGCAAAACAATAGTAAAAAGCAACCTTAACAAACTATTAGAGTATTCTAAAAATCTGGAGAATTTAGGACAAACGTTGCACAATAATAATGAATTTAAAACGGACAATCATTTATATATGACATTGGGAATTGTCATCATCAGTATGGGTCTGCTATTAGTAATTATAAGTTTTATTGTATTATGCATTAAAATTAAGAATAATAATTATTGTAATAAAAAGACAAATTGTGTTGAGGAAGAGGCAAAACCAAAAGTGTATGAAGAACTAAGTATGACCCCTAAACCAACTCCAGGAAAATCTTTGCCCAGAATAATTTAATAATGTAATGGACAAAGATCTTCCATTTTACCCTGGGGGTGTTATGAACCCCTTCTTCTCCTTATTATTATTATATTATTATTATTGTTATTAGCATTAATATCGTCATATATTTAAAATATGGGGATTAATGCAAGGTAATCACTTTTGTTCGACGGACGACTAACTCCGTTCGCCATGACAGAGACAGTCGGGTCTCAGTAACTAAACACAACAGATGTACTTGTGCATTTTTCCCATATCCGATTCATTTAAATAAACTATTCATTCTATCAATAACTCACGTGTTCTTTTACTCTCATTAACCGAACCTAATAACCAACTCTGGCGAGCCGAAAACAGCGAACTCATAACGTTACGTGGAACCGTCGGATATCAACCTCAACGGTGCCCACAACAACAGTATGAGAAGTCATTGAACGGAGACAGTACGGCGTTGTGTTGTGGACATCCTCGGAGAGTCGTTCGTCTGCGTATGTGGTCGCACTGGCGTGGCTGACGTCACAATCCAAATTAGAAACGACCGAACCCACGTGATCGGACACGATTTATACGACATTGGCGGTTCGTAATGAATCGATTTAAAATGGACGATTTACCATATAACAGCTCGGACTGGAAGGCACATCAGACGGCCGAGCACGTTAATTCGAGTGGCCCGGTCGCACCAGTCGCGAGGTCTCGCACTAAACGATCCGGATTTAACAACGGAGAAAATAAGAGTACAGGCGCGTGCCTTATTTAAATCGCGTTTGAAAGACGACGATAACGATCACCGACCAACGTGACGGTAAATCGAACGGCAACGGCGATGAGTCGCGACAAAACAGAGCCAGACCGTACGTGCCGACTAACACGAACGACAACGCACGGTAGCGAGCAGAAGGCACGCGACGGCAGAAAAGATTTTCGCGACGGAGATCGTACTCCACAGACGACGAAAACGGGAAAGGCGACGTACTGCACAAAATAAAATACGTCGTTCGATAAGATTAATCGCACGTTAGCAGGGGGGGTGGGTAGACGTTCTCGAAAGTTCTACGCGCGGCGCGCGCTCCGACGGACCGGTTGCCAATTGGTTTGGCGCGAATGTTTAATTAGTTGAGTTGCGTGAACAATGACAACATAATATGGGATCGCGTGATGCGTTAAAATAATTCATAAAAAAAAACAAGTGAAAGAACATTATTTTTGGTTTTATAAAATTGTATGTGTTTTTTTTAACTGTTCAAAACACGCTGCAATTACATAGAATAATTAATTATTATAAATAAAACATAAAATGTTAAAAGAAAATGTATTATTAACCCCTCTGATAGATTCGGTCGGACTTACCCTCGACGTCGCTCTTCAACACCTGCAGCTCCGACTCGGTCCCCTCTTCTCCCCGGTAGGTGAAGTATTATTGATGCTATGCGATTCGAACAGACAAGCGTTCGTATATCAAATGACACGTTACACAGGCATTATTCCACGCGTGTTTGTATCCGGGTGCGTTCGACGAGCCTATATTAATATTGCATAATACGAACATATTCATATTCGAGAAAAACAAATTAAAAATGCACGATTTTCCTGTGAACGCGCACGAACCGTTATGTACGCGAGTTTCACCATTGTAGGCACGCAGCTTCGTCGTCTCCGGAGACGATCGAAATTAATAAATTGAAAATAGCGAGACTCGTCTAAATGGTGACCGGGACCCCCGTACAGCCGAAAATCGATATATGACGATGTATAAAATATATTTTATAAACCGGACTCATTCGGAACGACAAGAAGACGCCAACACGTTAGAATAAATTATAATTTTTATATATATAATATATACACACAATATACTTATTATTTATTATATATAAATTATATGTATGATTAACTTTTATCTAATTAATAAATCAAATATCAATTCGATAGACATTTTTTATATTTGATTATTAATAAATTATTTGAAAACTTATTTTTTGATATACATGACTCACGTATTTAGATTATTTAATAAACTGTAATAGAAAAAAATATACTATACCAATACCAATAATAATTAATAATAAAATGTAAGCTATTACAGCATTGCTCCTGTCGATGAAGCTGAAACAATAATAATGAAATAAATAAAATAATAATTATAATTTAATAATTCTAGAAATATAATGCACTGATTTTTAAATTATATTTATTATCTATACGTATATTTTAATTGTTTCGATTGTCATTCAAGACTATTGGCAAATGAAATAAAAAAATCATATACCTATAATGGCAGACAATTGTTCAACATTTAAAATTTTGAACAAATTAATTTAAATAATTAATATTATAAAATAATAATAAATAATTATAATATAAAGTACAAATAATGAGATTAAAAAATTGGATAATGTTTGTATTCAAACACACACATTTTTATTTTATTTCGGTGGCCCCTTACAAATATTTCCCTGTAACAAAAAAAACTATGTGTACACACATACATGGATGTATAATGGCGTCACTTGATACTAGGTTGATATATGGCATTGATTGTTATCGGAAATATAACTTTAACCGATTATCGACTTTAAAAATGTATCTGAAGATTAAAAAATCAGGTATAATAAGATTAGAAACAGTCTGAAAATGAGAATTGATATATATATATCTGGCTAATAATAAAAATATTCTTCATATATATATCATTCCGTAGCAACGGATTCTATTATTTTGTTACCAGGGATTCAGCGCGTAAATAAACTACTGTAATCGCCAGGACCGCAGATATTATATTTTCACAGTCGATGCTCAGCGCGTGACCGTTAAACTCTCGAAGTATATTTATTATATTTTCTTTTGTTTTTTCTTATTTTTCTCATTAATACTTCAACAACGTATTATTGTTTACTATATATTACAATATAATACGCGTTTATTATCATTTTTTTTTTCGACTTTTTTTTTTTTTTGTCAAATATTTTTATTTTAGTTATTCGTGTTATTCACATTTGCTATTGTTCGAAAGCGTTATTATTCGTCATTCAGCGAAGTAAAATATTTAATACGGAAAACGTATACAAAACAGAAAAATGGACCGCGCGACTCGACGGTACAGGTAATATATTATTATATAGTTTACAGTGTTAAATAATTATATTTAGTATAATATTACTTAAATTAAAAAAAAAAAAAACGGATGGGCAGCCAATATTCATATTCATTCTTCATAATTATATACGCGCAAATATAGAAAATAGTTTTTCCAAATCGGATCTACTCGTTTTTCAAAAATTCACGTGTCTTTACTAAAACGGCAAAACACACGCCTAGTTTAATAAATACACTTGATTTTTCAGTAATATTTAAAAAGAATTTTAAAAAAATACGACGATAAATATTTCATTAAAATACATAAACTATTTGAATGACGAGAGTAGTTACATATCGTAGGTACATATTATAGTGAACGACATCCCGCACACACGTACGCTCGCGTGCATAACATATATGATAAAAATTGAACAATGATCGCGACCAAAAACATTTTATAGATAAAACTATTTTTTTTTTATTATTATTATTATTTAAATATATTATCTGAACGATAGAAATATATTGTACGTCCTATTTTTAAATCTCGTATATAAGCGTTTTATAGTTGAATCCGTTCGTATTTCTTTATGTAGAATTATAAAAACAATTAATTGACATTACAGTGGTGGTGCACGCGAGTAGGCATTAAAATTCTATTATCTATTCCAAACATTACTTCTGACCACGCAGAAAAGTAAATAAATATCCGTAAAAACCGTATTACTTTTTATACATTTTATTACACTTATTTTATTCGTACACAAAACGTAAAATAATTTAGTTAATAAATTAAATATAAACTGCTAAAGACAATATTTTTGTGTGCTATACATTTTTAATTTCAATATTATTTAATATAATTATTATAATACTTCATCCATTCAAACACCGTCCGTTGAACAATTAACTAAATAAATTATATTGAACTAAAATACAGTGTGATAATATAAGTAAAGTTAATAATATGATCAAATTTAGCAACAACGTGTAAAATAATTCGATGTACACTATAGTTTTTTCAGCAAAAATCACAATATTTTGAGGTTTTTGATGCTATTTTTTTTTTTTTTTGTAGATTGCTTAAAAAAATTATTCGCACATACAGCATTTTTTCGTTAAACATTAGCTTATAATATTTCAATGTATGAAAAAAACAAATCTTCATTAAAAGCCTAATGCCCGTGTCCATATACTCGTAGATTAATTATAATCATTTTTTATTCATAGTTTTTCTAAAATAAAAAATAAAAATATTCAATAAATTTCCATAGAGTAACGCTAATAATAAATATATCATCCATCATACTGACGGTATGCCAGCAACGGATTCTATTATTTTGTTACCATGGATTCTGCACGTACATATAAACAAATAATCGCCAGGACCGCAGATATTATATTTTCACAGTCGATGCTCGGCGCTTGACCGTTAAACTTTCGAAGTATATTTATTATATTTTCTTTTGCTTTTTCTTATTTTTCTCATTAATATTTCAACAACGAATTATTGTTTACTATATATTCCAATATAATACGCGTTTATTATCATTTTTTTTTCGACTTTTTTTTTTTTTTTTTGTCAAATATTTTTATTTTAGTTATTCGTATTATTTACGAATTTGATATTGTTCGTAAGCGTCATTCGTCATTCAGCGAAGTAAAACATTTAATACAAACAAAATGAGAAACAATGTGATGGTTACGTCCACTCAAGCGATTTTCAGCTTCCTCCTCGTTCAGCGACCATGGTTACGTCCACCAACAATCTCTTGCCGAGACCGAAGAATATTAGTAGTGAGCATGTATTTCTACCGACCGAACAGAATAGGCCAGATCGCAAAGGAGTTTCTATGTGATTTGATGTACTATAACCTCAGTTGACTGATCTAACACCGAAGTGTTCCTCAAAAATTTTCCCCTCGTGAAACTCACCTTGTCGCGGTGAAGGGGCTTGAGCGTTCGTTCCGTGATGCATAGTGCTATGCCAACGGTAGTGTAGTCTACCAGCAAGGTCACCTATGTTGGACAGGACTATGTTGAGAAAGACTTGACTAAGAGTTTCTGGGGTAGAATGGACTCTGCAGCCATGGTAGGCAACCATTCTAGGGGAAGGAAAACCCCGAAAACAAACCATTGCCGTCGGACATGTCATTCGGCGGTGATTGCAGGATCGGGACTACGCTCGTACTGGCAAATGTGATGCTCTTAGCCGGGTGGCACATGACACCGGTACGAGAACCACAACCCACCCTGGAGGGGGATAGCCGTCCTCCGGGCGACAACAGGCTTGGAGATAACGGTTATGGAATTGATGCAACGGGGATTGGAAAACCCCGCCAAGGTACGGATCTATGTGTGGACATGGCGCCCCGCACATTATAAGCTACGCGAATGATGGAACAAAACATAAAGGAATTTTATACCCCAGGTGGTATGCCGAGCAACTCGGTGAATCCACCCTCTGCGAGAGGCGGCCCCGCGGATTCTGGGGGGGGCCATCCATCAAACGCGTTTGAGGTGCCAAAGCAGGCCTCTTACACTACTGCTGATAACGGTAACAAATATTGGACTTTGGAAACTGGAACTAAAACTGGAGATATGGTATATGATTATGATTTGGGTGCGGACCAATTGGAGGACGTGTTAGTCCGTCACCCAGCGCAAAGCACGTCCCAACGGGTATGTTTGATGACAATTTGTTATATTTAATAATTTATGGGGGACACGCAGGGCAGGCTTGAAAAATTTTAATCCACCGCGTTTTCAACTTATTCATCGGCCCTTAATAAAACAACCGGCCCAGGGGCAAATATTTGGAAATATCATATCATTTCTATAACAGTTTATAGCACGAATAATCTTTTTTTTTTCATATAATTAGTCTTCGTTTGAGCGCATCCTATATAAATAGAATACATTAAAACAAGTATCAGATAAATAAAAAAAAAAATAATACATTAGAGTAGCCAATAAATTAAAATTAATTCGGGATTTGGCCAAACCATTGGTTCTATACCTTTTCTTTAAGTCGTTTTTAAGAGTTGGAATATTATTTTATACATTATAAATATATAAATGAATAAAGTATTTTTACATATAAAATAATGTATAATTATTTTTATCAAGGTGTCGAGACACCAAGTAGTGAACTGCGAAAAAATGGCGAGAGATGAAGAGACAAGTTATTGTCCATTCGGTAAACACGATCAAGCGTTACAAAAGAAGCTGACGTGGTTTAGTTCACTTAAATGGTGTGACCTATGTAATAAGCGTCACCCGTTCAAGAGACTTTTAAATTGTTCTGGTAATATTTCATATCACAACAATGCGATTATATTTAACTTGTATTAATGATTTACGGGGTATTTTTGTTTGTTTTATACATATACGGCATGTAAGTTCGTGTATCACAGTCGATGTGGTAGAAAAAGGCAGTTAGAAGAGAAGTGCATAGACAAAATGAGAGATACGCTAAAGATGAGAGTCTTGGATGATGGCGATGACCTTATTGGAAGACGGCAAGAAAATGTTTCATTGACGAAAAACTACGCGAGCCGGAAAGAAATAACGATGGTGTCAACGGCGACGATGACTGAGACATGGCGTAAACCGGACATGAAAGACGTCACGACTGAAACGAAAAGAGAAAATAAAGATTCACAATATTTCGATGATGCGTTTCATGATCTGGAAAGCGAACATAAAGAGTTTACACGAGAAGTCAGTAATAATTTTGCGCTCATATCGAGAAAGTTTGAGCCATTTAGTAGCGTGGATGAGCAAATCCCAGAACAGCATTGCCAAACGTTCGGAATACACTTGGAAGAAATTGAGAAGAAATTTATGAGGTCTAGTGGTTCTTTTCACGAAAATGCGTTTTGTGCTGCTCTGGAAGATGAACATGGAAAATATACGCCTGAAGTTAATGATAGTTCTGCGTTCGTATCGAGTAAATATAGACAAAATGAGAATGGACGAAAAACGAAAAATAGAAGGAAGACTAGAAGGAAAAGGACTAAAAAAATTGCTCCGACGTCTGTCCCGAATATTGTAAACGATAAACCAAACCAGCAACTAATTAACGTGGAAACGGAAAATTCTAAAAATAAGAACGAGGGAATTTGTGCCGAAAGAAATGAAAACGTTAAAAGAACAGAAGAAAAAGCTGATGAAATATCTACGTACTGCAGCAAGAAGAATAGAAGGAAAAGGACTAAAAAAATTGCTCCGACGTCTGTCCCGAATATTGTAAACGATAAACCAAACCAGCAACTAATTAACGTGGAAACGGAAAATTCTAAAAATAAGAACGAGCGAATTTGTAAATGAAAACGTTAAAAGAGCGGTACAGTATTTAAATACGTAAATTCAACGTCGGGATAGATCCGTTTTGTGGGGCGGGCGGAAACGTCATCCAACTAGCTATGGTCTGCAAGTCGGGTAATTCTATAAATTATTCCTTTAAAATTGATCCAGAGATATTATCATCGAAACATTTTCGTATTATTTTATAGTAATCGCGATGGACATCGATCCGAACAAGATAAAACTGGCCAAACGCAACGCCGAGTTGTACGGCGTGAGAGACAGAATAAAATTCCTAGTAGGAAATTATTTCGACATTGGGTATACGTTGAAAGCCGATGTAATGGTCACGTCACCGCCGTGGGGTGGACCGAGTTATTCGCAAAAACGAATATTTCCATTGGCGGACTTGTGTTGTAACAACGGTGGCGGCAAACACATAATGTTCATCGCCACGTTCATCGCGCCCCGAGTGGTATTTCATTTGCCGAAAAACTGTAACAAAGACGAAGTGCGTATACACACAGATACACAAAAAAAACTAAAAATAAGTCGTTGCAATAATTCTATAATAACGTCAATTTTACGATACAATAACAATTTTTTTTTTTTTTTTGTACATCTTTTAGTGCATAGGAATTGGCGAAGATTTCGAAAAAATTAAAGTAGAAGAATGTTACTTGGATGGCAGATTGAACTGTTTATTAGTATATTACTCAGCCTTTACCAAATGGAATAATCCCCATGAAACATATAATAATAGTTCGTTTGCACGCATGAAGAAAAACACTGGACGAAACAATGTGGAAATGGAAATTCGCGGCCCACAAATTCTCAATAAAGAAGTTCGACTGTGTTCAAAACGTAATAGTAGTAAATATTAATTAAATTCATCGAAATATTATACCGTATTTTATAATAATTGTTTATATATATATAATATTATGCACAAAAGTATTGGGGAACAATCATTTTACGTCTTACGAAGAAATATCTCCCACGTTTATAATATTCTATTTAAAATATTATATTATATTCCATTCCAAAATGATTGATCCCCCAATCCAGTAGGCTATAAATTTTGAACGATAGTTTTTGGTTAACTATATACCAACACAATTTGAAACAACAGTGAATCCCATTTTTTTTTTTACATTCCCTTTAAGTGTTGTTGAGGTACATCAATGTCTATACCAATATTTAATTGTCCTTTTTCAGATTCTAGTGTTTGTTGTTTATGAGAAATCATTAATAACTGATTTTTGTTTTTTAATATTAAAGATATCAAACATTCTTTTAGCTATTATTGAATTAATCATAATTTAATATTAATTAATTAATTTACACAATACACATAAATAATATTGTTTAGCATTTACTTATTTTATGAAACACATTTATATATTATTATTTTTTGCGTGAATACAATTGTTTAATTGATTTTTATTATAAAATAAGGTATAATATCAACAATTGATTTAAAAATTTTTTAAATTTAATAATTTTACCTATGAAGTATAGTCCTCAATTTTTAAGTTTACTATTATTAGTTTTTGAGGGGACAAAGTTCCCATAAGCCCCTCCCCGATTTCCGCCAATTAAATTTAATACCTAACACAGAAATTATATTGATCATGAATTTTTGTTTTTTAATTGATTTTAACTCAGAATTGAATTATATTATAACATTGTTTATTTTACGATTTACTCTGAATGCACATATATAAAATGATCAATAATAGTCATAATTATTTTTCTCGTTTAGGTGTAATAGATGATAATGACATTGGACATACAAATTTGTTGAAATTTAGAGAATATATGAAGTCAGTTAAATCATTTTTGGACAACGATGATACGAAGATAGAAAGTCATATGAAATTTCAAAACGAATTGCGTTTTATGCGCATGCGAATGAACCGGTCCGGGGAGATATAACAAACAGCTCCCACTGACACATTTTAGATCATCAGGATAACGGTGTTAGCGGCCTAGAGTTCACAACTGATTCGATTTAACACGCTACTGTTTTCTTTAAATGGCAGTGATGGTTTCTACTTCCAACTGTGATGTCCTATTAACCAACAGAATTTTTATCAAATTTATCGCTGCTTCCCAGAGAACACCCGAGTACGGCGCATTGGGGAGGGGATTAAAATGCCACTTTCACGAATGGTGAACTTTCACTGGTCTTGTCTATCTACGTTCAACATAAAACATCCATGCTGTTTGGACGTACCAACGAAAATTGTAGAAAATTTGCCGAAATTTTCAATAGTAAATTTTATAGAAATTAAATTTTATATTTTTTTATAGCACATTTATTTTTTAATACTGTTTAAAAATTCTCGTATTTTGTAAATTATTGACTTTTTTGTTATACTTATATGTGTTTCTTTGTTATCAAATAAATATAAATTTGTTTTACAATATGTGTATTATTTAAAAATAATTATACATTAATAATATGTATACTATGGGTAATAAAATAGTAATTTCAAATATTGAATTAATTATACCACAATTAAATAACAATCAATAGGTACCTAACATGTGTATGTGTGTGTATGTACTACATAAAATAACAAGTTAATAAAATCATATAATTTATTATATGAAAAATAATAAATTATTTTCTAATATAAAAAATTAATTTTTCTAACCTTTGTGTTTACAAAAATATTTGTTATATTGTCTACATCTGTTTCATATTTCCATTTCATTACGAAAAATATTACCATTTAAAATACTAAATTGAGATTAAGTCAGCCTTTTTTTTTATACTTTACTAAGGAATTATACGTATATTTTTTATTGTATATAAAGTATGACCTCATTAAATATATATATATATATCTATAATATAAAAATGAATCGCAAAATGTGTTGATAAGCGCATAACTCAACAACGCCTGGACCAATTTGGCCAAATCTTTTTTTCAAATGTTCGTTGAAGTTCAAGGATGGTTTTTACGGCGAGAAAAATTAGAATTATTGCTGGAAAAACCCTAAAAATAGCCCTTATTGCTATGGTTACAAAAATCGCGTTACCAACAGTGTTTTATTATTTTTAAATAAATAAAACAATTCGTACGGCTTAAAAGGATTTGACTTCAAGTCATATCAAATTTAAAAAAAAAAAGTTGTCTGTTACCTAATCTACTGAGTTTGCTTTTGTCAACTGTTACACGAAACAAATTCGTATATCGTGTTTTGTGCAGAGTGTTTAGTTAGTTAGTGTTTGTTTAGTTCGTGATTAGTGAAAAAATAATTTATATTTGATATGCCTCCTATAAGACGAAGCAATTTAGGTAGAAGAACCAGAAATGCTACAAACCAAGCTAATTACCGATCTAATCGTACTGCACAAGAACGTGACGACGGAAATGAACGTGAAAGAATTCGGATATCACAAACGCGTGAAGCGCGAGCGCGACATTCAACTAATAATCGCGCAAGTTTGAATCGAGCTGCTTTCAGTTACGATGTGTCAATTGACTACAGTAACTACCAATGTGTTGTTATTGGTTCTATGAACTCGGTTTGCTCACACTGTAAGGCATTAAAATACAGAAACGAAGCCAATGGATTGTGTTGCGCAAATGGTAAAGTGACATTGATACCATTGGATCCACCACCAGAACCATTGTACTCATTGGTTTCAGGAATAGGAACAGATTCTATAAACTTTTTGACAAATATCCAACAATATAACAATTGCTTTCAAATGACTTCATTTGAAATAATGTAGTTCGGGAAAATTTTATGCCAACTTTCAAGGTATGTATTATAGCAGTTACTCATAATTATTTTAGCCAACAAAATTTTCTGTCACCAAAGTTAAGATGTGTCACTAATCTTTTAAATCTATTAAATACATTTGCAAATATGTAACCAAAGGGAGTGATATGGCTGTGATTGGAATTGGTGCAGAGAATTCCAATGATGAAGTTACCCAATACCAAATGGGCCGCTATGTCAGTAGTAATGAAGCAGTTTGGCGAATATTTTCTTTTCCTATTCATGAGAGACACCCTTCTGTTGTTCACTTAGCTGTGCATTTAGAAAATGGACAAAGAGTGTATTTTACAGCACAGAACGCAGTACAAAGAGCTGCTCAGCCACCATCTACTACATTAACCAGTTTTTTTGAGACATGCCAAAACGATGATTTCGCACAAACATTGCTATATTCTGAAATGCCAAAATATTATACCTGGAATCAATCCTCAAGGAGATTTATACGACGGAAACAAGGAAAACCAGTTCCAGGATATACAGATGTATATTCCACCGATGCGATTGGCCGGATTTATTCAGTACATCCAAGCAATGATGAATGTTTTTACTTACGACTGCTATTAGTCAATGTACGTGGCCCAACATCATTCCAACAATTACGAACTGTTGATGGTGAATTGTGTGGATCCTACAGAGAAGCCTGTCAACGTTTGCAATTGCTTGAAAATGACGCTCATTGGGATCAAACTCTCAATGATGCTGTAATATCATCACACGCTCATCAAATACGAACATTGTTTTCTATAATCATATCTACATGCTTCCCATCAAACCCAATTGATTTGTGGATCAAGTACAAAGATTATATGTGTGATGATATTTTGTATCAAATACAGAATAGAATGGGAAATCCAAATATACAAATCAGTGAAGAAATTTACAATGAAGCATTGATTTCAATTGAGGACATGTGCTTGATAATGTCAAACAAACTATTAATTCAATTAGGCCTGACCGCGCCCAATCGTCCAATGCATGACGCTTTTAACCAAGAGTTGCATCGAGAAAGACTGTATGATCTCAACGCTTTGAAAGAATTAATTCAAACAAATCTTCCACTGTTAAATGAACAACAGAAGTATGTATTTGAAACTCTTATGAAAGTAACAAATGATGAAACTGGAGGATTTACTTCTTAGATGCACCTGGTGGTACAGGAAAAACTTTTGATTTCATTAATATTAGCAACAATTCGCTCACAAAATAAAATTGCACTTGCACTGCTTCGTCGGGAATCGCAGCAACTTTGCTTGAAGGTGGTCGAACAGCCCATTCAGCACTAAAATTGCCATTAAATATGCAAAGCAATGAAACTCCAACCTGCAACGTTTCGAAGAACTCTGCAATGGCAAAGGTTTTGCAGCAATGTAAATTGATTGTTTGGGATGAATGCACGATGGCACATAAAAAATCTTTGGAGGCTTTGGACAGAACCTTAAAAGATCTACGGAGCAATAATAACCGATTTGGTGGTGCAATGATTTTATTAGCAGGAGATTTTCGTCAAACATTGCCGGTGATTCCACGATCAACGCCAGCTGATGAACTCAATGCATGTCTAAAGTCCTCCAGTTTGTGGAAACATGTCAAAGTACTTCATTTAAGCAAGAATATGCGTGTCGAGTTGCAAAATGACCAATCTGGAAACATATTCTCTAAACAACTCATTGACATTGGTAATGGCAAATTTCCTATAGACATGTTGACTGGCTGCATTAACTTTCCTCAAAGTTTTTGTCAGTTAACTCGATCAAAAGATGAACTTATTCAGAAGGTGTTTCCAGATGTTTCTCAAAATTACAGAAACCATGATTGGTTGAGCGAACGAGCTATACTGGCTGCAAAAAACATAGATGTAAATGAATTAAATTTCAAAATTCAAGAACAAATTACAGGCGAATTGAGGATATATAAATCAGTTGATTCGGCTACTAATCAATATGATGTAGTCAACTATCCACCGGAATTTTTAAACTCGCTGGATTTGCCAGGATTGCCACCTCACAATCTTCAATTAAAGGTTGGATCGGTGGTTATAATGTTGCGAAATATCAACCAACCGCGTCTTTGCAACGGTACACGGTTAGCGATAAAAAAATTACTAAACAATGTGATAGAAGCAACTATACTCAAAGGAAAGTATAAAGGAGAAGATGTTCTCATACCGCGCATCCCAATGATTCAGACTGATGTGCCATTTGAGTTTAAACGACTACAGTTTCCAGTGCGTCTTGCTTTTGCTATGACTATAAACAAGTCCCAGGGACAATCATTAAGTGTTTGTGGTATTAATCTAGAAAACCCATGTCTCTCACATGGTCAATTGTATGTTGCCTGTTCCCGTGTTGGAAAACCATCAGATTTGTTTATCTATGCGCCAGGTAATCAAACAAAAACATCGTATACCACAAAGCACTACAATGATAATAATAATAATTATGATTCACATGATTAACAATAAAGCGGTTACTTACTTTTAAATCATTATATATGTTTTTTATTCACAACGCCCTATCACCAGGTTGACGGTTCTGTTCAGGAGAATATTTTTAAAATACGTAGGCACAAAAACTGCCACATTACAAATCTTTTGACAGGACGAAGTCTGTCGGGTCAGCTATTTTAGGCGGAATTAAAAATATATATTTTTTATATAATAGTTATAGGTAATGTAAATTACTAGACCCCCGAGAAAAAATTTGAAAATACGCTACTGGCTGGGTTAGAGGCGAGGGAGAAGAAGAGCATGTGTATTGAATTAAAATTTTAAAGTTTAATAAATGATGCAAGTTCGTTCAAAACTGTACACGGGCGAAGCCGAGTAATTCAGCTGTAATAAAAAATACAAATCTTTGGCACGGGCAACGCCGGGCAGGACCTCATTAAATATATATATACAGTGTGTAAACGCTAATTGAAAACACTCAATATTTTTGCGTAGAGCAATGCATTTTGAATTCTGTTTTTTTAGATGGAAGTTGTACTTAATAATACACATTTTTATGGTCTCTGAACTTAAATCTGTTTATTATATTCGCGCATGCGCAATGCAACTTTTTTTTCTTAAATGGCAACCCCCACTTTTGAGCACAAATTATTTTTTTTCATATTTTTTTATGAATTTTAGTGGTTCAACCAACTTTATATGTCCAAAATTGATTGAATTACAGCAATCTAACGAAAAATATCGAAAATTTCGCGATTTTCATTTTTGTCCCCTATTACTCTGAAAAAAAACCGTCCTAGATACTTGAAAACTACCCCATCTAATTTATTAAAGTTTTATTTCATTACGAACTACCCCTTGTTAGGTCCCTAATTAGCGGAGTTACGGATATTTCAATTTATTTGAAATTTTCCGCAAGAATTTGTAATAATTTTGCCGTTACATGGACATTTTTTAATTACAGCGGTTGATTCTGTCACTTTACCATTTATTTTATGTTCTACAATTGTTTTTAACTTGTGAATGAATAAT
>JAMBTI010000052.1:0-54035 GCA_032441825.1 Chaetogeoica ovagalla | reverse complement strand
TGCTTCGTTCAGTTGCGTATTTGCTAAGGTTAAACAGACGACTGCAAACGGAATCGACAGCACCTCCTAACCTAACCTAACCTAACCTAACCTAACCTAACCTAACCTAACCTAACCTAACCTAACCTAACCTAACCTAACCTAACCTAACCTAACCTAACCTAACCTAACCTAACCTAACCTAACCTAACCTAACCTAACCTAACCTAACCTAACCTAACCTAACCTAACCTAACCTAGCCTAGCCTAACCTAACCTAACCTAACCTAACCTAACCTAACCTAACCTAACCTAACCTAACCTAACCTAACCTAACCTAACCTAACCTAACCTAACCTAACCTAACCTAACCTAACCTAACCTAACCTAACCTAACTAACCTACCTAACCTAACCTAACCTAACCTAACCTAACCTAACCTAACCTAACCTAACCTAACCTAACCTAACCTACCTAACCTAAACCTACCTAACCTAACCGAACCTAACCTAACCTAACCTAACCTAACCTAACCTAACCTAACCTAACCTAACCTAACCTAACCTAACCTAACCTAACCTAACCTAACCTAACCTAACCTAACCTAACCTAACCTAACCTAACCTGCCTAACCTAACTAACCTAACCTAACCTAACTTCTAACCTCTTCTTCTAACTTCTTCTAACCTAACCTAACCTAACCTAACCTAACCTAACCTAACCTAACCTAACCTAACCTAACCTAACCTAACCTAACCTAACCTAACCTAACCTAACCTAACCTAACCTAACCTATCCTAACCTAACCTAACCTAACCTAACCTAACCTAACCTAACCTAACCTAACCTAACCTAACATAACCTAACCTAACCTAACACACTAACCTAACCTAACCTAACCTAACCTTTTTTTTTTTTTTTTTTTACGATTTCAAATCGCAGGAACCTCGGGGACGCCGTTAGGCATTTCTTCAAGATCCCTGCATCGTTTATTGAATATGCAAATTATACAATACAATATTTTCACAAATATATACAATGATATATATGACGCGTAGCGTCTACAAAAAGGTGGAGGTCCCTACCTCCAATTGTGGCTATTCAGCCTATAATACATAGCGACTAACTAATTTAAATTTCTTCCCGCTCTTTCGCGTTCGCGTTCGGCCAGCTCCTTGAGTTTCAGGATCTCCCCGGTGAACGCCACCACCGCTCTCCAGTTGTTTTCGCTCTCTAGCATGGCGTTGACCATATTCTCCGCGTTAACCGCTGTGTTGAGTTGCCGTTGTAGCCGCGTACGCTGCTCCTCCCAAGCCGCGCACTGGAACAGTGTGTGTTGCGCGTCGTCGAGTGTGGCTTCGCAGTGATGGCACCGTGCGGACTCCTCCTTCCCTATCCTCCGCAGGTAGCTGCCAA
The DNA here is from genome assembly GCA_032441825.1 of Chaetogeoica ovagalla. Taxonomy (NCBI): domain Eukaryota; kingdom Metazoa; phylum Arthropoda; class Insecta; order Hemiptera; family Aphididae; genus Chaetogeoica; species Chaetogeoica ovagalla. The sequence continues at coordinate 52,640 of JAMBTI010000052.1, read as the reverse complement.
AGCAGCCGTGGCCCGATAGCGCCTGCGTTAGATGGAATTCCATCAAACCGTGGCCTCGATCACACCACCGCTGCACGTCCTGGATCAGGGTTGTCGTCCAAAGCCCTTTGTTGGCTGTCTCGAGCCTCCTCTTCCAGGACGCCATGGTGCGGACACGCAGGCTGACTGGATTCGCATTAGCTGGGTCCGCCGATGTCGTGGGCTGGCGTCTGATAAGGTATGCTACTGCTCGTTCTATCGCCAGCAGGTCCGCGGGTGGGGTAGAGGCCAGAATGTTGGTGGCCACTTCCGATACCGTACGGTAAGCGCATATACTTCTCAGCAGCGCGTTTCGCTGCGCCCTATTAATGGCCCGCGCGTTGACCGGAACTACCTCCAGTGTATGTGCCCACGTCGGTGCTCCGTACAATAGCACCGAGTGTATAACCGCCGCTAGGAGACGGCGTCTGTGTTCTCTAGGGCCCCCAATGTTGGGCATTAACCTAGCCAGCTGCGCCGAAACCTTTTCCAACCTAACCTAACCTAACCTAACCTAACCTAACCTAACCTAACCTAACCTAACCTAACCTAACCTAACCTAACCTAACCTAACCTAACCTAACCCTAACCTAACCTAACCTAACCTAACCTAACCTAACCTAACCTAACCTAACCTAACCTAACCTAACCTAACCTAACCTAACCTAACCTAACCTAACCTAACCTAACCTAACCTAACCTAACCTAACCTAACCTAACCCTAACCTAACCTAACCTAACCTCCGACGGTATCGTGGCTAGGGGAGGAATCGCCGTTAAGCATTACTTCTCCCCTAGCCACATCGTTTATTTGTGAAAAAATATTTACAAGAATATACAAATCTTTCTTCATTATGTATACATACGTGGGGGGCCTCTAACCCCCCTGGTTTTTTGGCTATTCAGCCCACAGAAGGTAAACTTAACTAAGTTATAGCTTCGGCCGCCTTCTGAACCGGCAGGCCCTGCACAGACCTCATCCTTTTCGGGCAGTCCCTCGCCAAATGACCTGCCATGTTGCAGCCGTAGCACTTCTTCGGCTGTTCCGAAGCCGTGCACTTGGCTGCAACATGGCCGCTCCCCTGACATCGGTAGCACTTTGGTTGTCTCCTCTCCAACAGCTTGACGCGGCACCTCACCCATCCCACTTGGATGCCACCAGCTTCCGCCATCCTCGTGGCCGCAGCCATCGGCACGTCCAGTCGCGCCACCCTACCACCGCCAGGGTTGTCCCTGACGGTGACTCCGGTTCCCGCAATCTCAGGGTCGGACCCGATGATCTCCCGAGAAACCTCCTCGGAAGTCATCCAGTCCGGTATCCCGAGTACGAGAACCGGAGTCCTACGGGTGGGCCTGGACACCACCGCATCCTTGCCGATGACTGCAGCCACGCTCGCTGCCAGCTTGTCAGCCTCCTCTTTATTCCGCACCTCTAATAGAATGGCGCCGGCCCTGGAGACGCGGGTCTTGACGACCTCCACGCCCAGCTCCTTCAGGTTGACCCTGGAGGTCATGTTTTTCATGACCTCCGTAAAAGTCTTCCCTTCCGTGGGCCGGGCGATGGAGACCGCCTGCGTCTCCGGCGTCCTCCGCTTCACCAGTGTTGCCGGTCCTGGTCCTCTCCGCACCTTCGGACCCTTTGGTTGTGCGGGGTCCTTGGTCACGTCCCTCCTTCGGTTGCGGACAACAGTGGTCCACTCCGGTGGGTCATCATGGGCCACCGTATTCCGCGCCTCCGCAGATGGGGGAGCTTCTTCTACCGTCGGTGGAGTGTCCGCAGCCTTCTTACGCTCATTGCGACGATGGCGACCGCCCTCTGGTGGTCCGGTCACCGCATTCTTCTTCTTTTTGTTCCTCAACTCTGAGCGCCCTGATTCGAGAGCACTCAGAGTTGGTGGTGTCTTCAGCTCCGCGACCGGCCACCAGCAGGGCGTATCCGTGGCCGCGTCGCGGGTCTCCACCCGAGGACGCACGCCTGCCTCCGAATCCGCCTTCGTCCGCTTTTGCGATGGGGATCGCAACTCCCCCCTCTCAGTGATGACCCGATCCAGGTTCTCACGGAGCCCCTCCAGGGCATCCCTGAGAAAGGGGACATCACGACCATCCATCGCAACATCCACCTCATATTTGACTACTGCGTACGCATCCCAAAGGCCACGCAGTGCACGTAAACGCAGCGTCCACATCTTCGTCCTTCTTGGAAGGCGGAGTCCGCTCCTTCCTCTTCACTCCGCCTACCGGGGTCGCGGACACGCACTGCGACACCTTGTCAGCCGGAGTCCTCGGTGACATGGAGGCCATTAGAGCCGCCACCACCTTCTTACTAGCTCGATCTAATGCCTCCTCCACGTTCGGGGTCGGCAACGTTCTGCTGCTCGTCTGCTTCATACGGCCAGCAGCCGCCTCCGCTGTCGTCACAATCCGCAACGAAGCACCCTTCTCCGCGTTCAAGTCGGTCCTGGCTTTCTCCGTTGTGTTGCCTGCAGTAACTGAAGTGGCCTCTTCGCCACCGGGGGGAGCCTGTTTCGCACTCCCCCCACCAGTAATGTTACCAGCCCCATGGCTGGCTCCAGAAGCCTGGCTCAGCACTTCTGGATTTGTGGTGCCTGGATGTGATAACGACTTCTGGGGCGGGCACCGTCCCCCAGCCGCCGGTCCTGGAGTATCCGAAACTCCTGTGACCGTAACTTTCTTCACTTTATTGTCCTCCATCATAATAGTTGAAAGTTGGCTTAGCACCCACCGACGGCGCCAGCCTCGCGCCGTCTGTCTGTTTACCAGTCCATGATCCGGATCTACCAGGACACCGGGGGTCGATCAATCCCCCGGTGTTGGTTTTTGTTCTTTTCCTTCCCCTAGGACGGTTGCCAACCAAGGCTAAAGAGCCCGCCCTACCCTTGGAACTGCTTAGTCAGGTTGCCCGCCGCGGCTTAGTCCTGTCCAACATGGGAGACCCTAGTTGGCATAGCACTAATCCCCGACGAACAACCGTTCAAGCCCCCTCACCACGACAAGGTGAGTTCCACGAGGGGGAACCTAACCTAACCTAACCTAACCTAACCTAACCTAACCTAACCTAACCTAACCTAACCTAACCTAACCTAACCTAACCTAACCTAACCTAACCTAACCTAACCTAACCTAACCTAACCTAACCTAACCTAACCTAACCTAACCTAACCTAACCTAACCTAACCTAACCTAACATAACCTAACCTAACCTAACCTAACCTAACCTAACCTAACCTAACCTAACCTAACCTAACCTAACCTAACCTAACCTAACCTAACCTAACCTAACCTAACCTAACCTAACCTAACCTAACCTAACCTAACCTAACCTAACTTCTTCTTCCGACGGTATCGTGGCTAGGGGAGGAATCGCCGTTAAGCATTACTTCTCCCCTAGCCACATCGTTTATTTGTGAAAATATTATTTACAAAATACAAAACACAAATCTTACATCAATATATATACATACGTGGGGGGCCTCTAACCCCCCTGGTTTTTTGGCTATTCAGCCTACAAGGAAGTGAACTTAACTATGTTAAGAAATCTTCAGCCGCTTCCTTCGCCGGCAGGTCCCGATCAGTCCTCTTCCTTCTAGGGCAGTCTTTTGCAACATGTCCCGCCATGTTGCAGCCATAGCATCTCTTCGGCCTCTCAGGTGCCGTACACTTGGCTGCAACATGGCCAGACTCCTGGCACCTGAAGCATCTGGGTCGTCTCCTCTCCAGCAACTTGACTCTGCACTTGACCCATCCAATCTGGACCCCGCCAGCCTCCGCCATCCTTGTAGCCGCAGCCATCGGCACGTCCAGGCGGGCCACCCTGCCACCGCCAGGGTTGTCCCTGACGGTGACCCCGGTTCCCGCGATCTCGGGGTCGGACCCGATGATCTCCCGAGAAACCTCCTCGGAAGTCATCCAGTCCGGGATCCCAAGTACGAGAACCGGAGTTCTACGGGTGGGCCTGGACACCACCGCATCCTTGCCGATGACTGCAGCTACGCTCGCTGCCAGCTTGTCGGCCGCCTCCTTGTCGCGGACCTCCAAAATGATCCCGCCAGCCCTGGAGACACGGGTCTTCACGACCTCCACCCCCAGCCCTTTCAGGTCGACCCTGGAGGTCATGGTTTTCATGACCTCCGCAAAAGTCTTTCCCTCCGTGGGCCGGGCGATGGAGACCGCTTGTGTCTCCGGCGTCCTCCGCTTGACCAACGTAGCCGCATCCGGGTATGTCCGCCTCGTTGTCCTTGCCGGAACATCCGCCGCCGCGACCTTCCTTTTCTTGCGGACTACGGTGGTCCACTCCGGTGGATCGCCGTGGGCCGCCGCAGTCCGCACCTCCGCCGCTGGAGGACCGTCCTCTTCGCGCGGGGAGGTACCCGCGGGCTTCTTCCTCCTGTTGTCACGCCGACGGTTGCCCTCTGCTGGGCCGGTCGCCGCGCTCTTTTTGATCTTCAACTCTGAGTGTCCTGTAATAGGAGCACTCAGAGTTGGTTGCTTCCGTGGTTCTGCGACCGGCCACCAGCAGGGCGTATCCGTGCCCACGTCGCGGGTCTCCACCTGGGGACGCACGCATTCCTCCGGTTCCGGCTTCGTCCGCTTTTGCGATGGGGAGCGCAACTCCCCCCTACTCGTGATGACCTGGTCGAGGCTCTTGCGGAGCCCCTCCAGGGCCTCAACGAGATAGGGGAAATCACGACCGCCCATCGCAATGCCGGCCTCGTACGACACGTCACCGTACGCCTTCCAAAGGTTTTTTAGTGCCTTTGAGAAGGCGGCGTCCTCTTCTTCGTCCTTCTTGGAAGGCGGAGTCCTGTCCTTCCTTTTCACTCCGCTTGTTGGAGTCGCGGAGACGCTCTGCGACACCTTGCCGACCGGTGTCTTCGGTGACATGGAGGCCATTAGAGCCGCCACCACCTTCGTGCTGGCTCGCTCCAATGCCTCCTCGCTCGGCATCGACCTCGCTCCCTGCTTCCTCGCAGTAGAGTCAGCAGCCGTGAGGCTGCCGGTGGGTGCCTGCGGTGCACCCCCACCAACAGTAATGTTAGTGGCAATTTTACAATTGCCACCCCCTGGGGCCTGCTTCCCCACCTCCAGGGTTTGCTCCGTGCGGTCGTAGGATGACGACCCCGGGCAGCCCGCTTGCTCACTGCCCGTTGCCGGCACCTGGGGTTCCGAGGCCCCTGGTGCGGTAACTAAACTCCTGCGATTTTCTTCCATGCTTAGTTTTTTAACGGGTACTCTCCCGTGCATTTTTACCCTACTGCCAGGGGGTTTTTTATCGGGGTTTTCCTTCCCCTAGGACGGTTGCCAACCAAGGCTAAAGAGCCCGCCCTACCCTTGGAACTACTTAGTCAGGTTGCTCGCCGCGGCTTAGTCCTGTCCAACATGGGAGACCCTGGTTGGCATAGCACTAATCCCCGACGAACAACCGTTCAAGCCCCCTCACCACGACAAGGTGAGTTCCACGAGGGGGAACCTAACCTAACCTAACCTAACCTAACCTAACCTAACCTAACCTAACCTAACCTAACCTAACCTAACCTAACCTAACCTAACCTTTTTTTTTTTTTTTTTTTTTTTTACGGTATCGTGGGGGGGGTCCGGAAATGTCAAAGACATTTCTTCGGGAATCCCCTCCACATCGTTTATTGATCAAAAATAAACACAATTACAATAACAATACAAAGAACAAATGATTAAGTAAATTACAAAATGGGACGGCTCTATCCATCCAACAGTTCGCCTTCGGCGTACATTCTAAACGACCTTAACTACATTGAAAAAATAAAATATATACATATGTTGCGACTGCACTACACGCTCTGTCGCCGCCACGCTGCCGCGCCGGGCGCTCAGCTTCCTCAGCCTCTCTCCGACTCCGACATCACGTGGTGGATGAATCCCGCTATCGCATCCCATGCCCTCTTGCCGCTCAGCATCAGCGTCTCCAAATTTGCCGCGTTGACCACCGAGCCCAACTCCTCCTGCATCCTGGTCCGCTCCGTTTCCCAACTGGCACACTCGAACATCGTGTGCCTCGCATCGTCCACCTCGGCTCCACAGTGCAAGCACCCGCTCGTCGGCTCCTTCTTGATCCTCTGCAGATACGCACCAAAACACCCGTGCCCGGTAAACACCTGCGTCGTGTGGTAGCTCAGCTCGCCGTGGCCCCGGTCACACCAGCCGTCCAGGTCAGGGATCAACTCCCTTGTCCACAGACCTTTGGTAGACGACGCCAGGCGAGCTTTCCTCCTCCCTCACCGGTGCACACGGGTGCGTATCGAACTGGATGACGCCGATGTATCCACGTGGGCTGGCGTCGAACCGTTGTCGCCTTTCCCTTGCGCAGAGGTCGATTGGTGGGGTGACAGAATTGATCGCCTCATACCGAGCTGTAGGCACAAATACTTCTAGCCAGCACCCTGCGCTGAACCTTCTTCAGCTTCTCGACGTAGGAAGGGATGTACTGGGTCGCCTCGGCCCATGATGGTGCACCGTACAGCATGACCGAATGCACTACCGCAGACAGCAACCGCCTCCTGGACTCCTTCGGGCCGCCCACATTCGGCATCAACCGCGACAAGGCTGAGATCGTCCTCTCCCCCTTCGAGCTGACGCCGTAAGGTGGGGTTCTGTACAATAGGGAATCGTCGATGACTACGCCGAGTACGTCAATCTTCAGTACTGCTGCCAGCAGTCTAACTGCGGTTTAACGTACTTGTACCTGTTCGTGAACACCACCGCCTCTTTCGGCCGATCTCCAGGCAAGCCGATAAGTCTTCTTGCCGATCTCCTCCACCACCTCGTTCCAACGCTCTCGTAGGACACTGCAATCCGCTATCACCACTCGAGAACCATGTGTCGTCCGCAAAACCGAGCAACTCCGACCCATCCCGCAAATGGAGCACTGCGGGCGATCGAACGTGACGTTCCACAATAGGGCCTATTACCGAACCTTGGGCGCCTCCGGTGACTGCTACTTCCAGACGCCATTTCCGCGTCTATCTCCGCCGTGCGCCCTATAAAATAGGACCTGAACATCCGCAGCAAGTATGGCGGCACCTCCCAGGTGCGGAGTGCATCCATCACCTTGCCCCACGTTATCGTGTTGAATGCGTTTTTATATCCAGGCTTATGGCCACTGCAAATTTCCCTCGGCTTGTCGCGAATGTCGCTTCTCGCTGATGCTGAGCGCGTCATCGTCCGTGGAAACACCTCTGCGGAACCCGTACTGATTCGGTGCAAGACCGCCGCGGGCATCTATGTGCGCTTGCAACCTAAAGTTAAGCAGGCATTCAAAGGGCTTGCTACCATATCGCTCAACAGGCAAACCGGACGGTATGAGGAGGGTTCGCCCAACGGTTTCTGGCCCTTCCTCAACAACACGATGCGAGCCCTCTTCCACGCTGTGGGAAGGAACCCGGCTCAAGCATGCGTTGAAGAGGTCGGTGTGGATTGACGGATCGCTCTTGTACACCGCGTCAATAATCTTGCTTGAAATGTTGTCCATGCCAGAAACCGTGTTCCTTCGTCCACCACTCTGTCTACCTCCTCCCTGGTAAACAGCGGGATCTCCATAGCTGAATGATCTTCCTCCCGTCTTCTCCCGTCCGTCGAGGATCGAAGTGTTGGAAACAACGTTCTCGTGACCTCCAGCAACTTAGAAACTTCCATCCTACTCGCTTCCGATGGTCCGCGTAGTTTGCGCATTACGATTTTGTAGGGTTTGCCCCATGGTCCCTGTCATGACGCGACTGAGCTCCTTCCAACACCTTCCTTTGCTTTCCTGGATAGCACGAGACAGCATGCGCCTGGCGCCTGGCCTCTGTTGTACGCCTCTCCGACGATCTCCGCGTTCTCCTGGGCTGCAAGTTCGTCCGGCTACCGTTCCCGACCATTGCTCGACGGCATTCTCCCGGCTCTCTTTCTTAGCTCTCTTGGCCGCTTGGCATGATGCACCGCTTGCGTAGCTCCTGGATTTCGTCCGTCCACCAGAACACTGGAGGCTTGCCCGGTGGAGGAGGCTTCTTTCTTCTCAGCGCGAAGTCGCACGCCTTGCTGATACGCTGTTCCACCTCGCTCGCCAACTCGTCCGCATCCATTGTCGCCCTGTCCATTGCTGACCGCCCTGACCCTTCGGCTAACAGCAACCCCGCAGTAATGGCGTCGATGTCTACCCCTCGGATGTGACCCACCCTCGCGCTGTATTCGGTGGTGTCACTCCCGGTCTGGTGCTGGACGTTCGTATGAGACGTACTCGTGGTCACTCATGCCGTCCAAGTCCCCTCGTCCAGACCCTCCAGTTCCTGATCGCTCATCGCTCTCGAGATCGCCGTCACGTCAACCACGAGCCCAGACCTCAACGTCGAACGTGGGCGCCACGTTTTCTATGCAATGCCAGCTCGTAAGGGCGGTGAGCATATCCCCTCCGATTCTGGCACCAGTCGCCCCAAGCTGCCGAACGGGCGTTGAAGTCCCCTGCCAGCAATATACCGGGGTATGCGACCCCGGCGCGATTGACCTGACAAGGTCTTCCAGGCGAGAAATGAGGCCCTGAATTCCGCTTCCGATTTCCTTCGAGAGGTACGTAGCATGAGACGACGCGGATCCCATTCGAGCAGACACGAATTCGATCTCTGACACGACGTCCGCCACGATGACCCTATCGTTGATCACCCAAATTGCCGTCTGTCGCGGGCCGGAGTCGAGCCATGCGCCGGATCATGGACTGAGCACCTATATGGATCGCTCACAATAACGACGTCGACCGACTCTCCATCCTCCGCGCCTCATCATGCAGTCTTGCGCTGCAGTGGTTCAGGTTGGCCTGCAATACTAACTTTTGCAGGATTCCTTCACCGCAGCCCTATGCCACCTTCCTCGCTGGCAGTTGCACCTGGCGTCTGACGTCCTTCCGGTTCTGGACCTTTCGATGCGATGGTCCTGCCACTTCGTGCGATTTGTAATCCTGTGGCCTGCATTCCCCTGCAAAGTGGCCTTTTGCCGGCAGCGACATGTGGGTTGCTTCTTTCCTCAGCTTCACCCGGCATGGTCCAGCACATCCACTGATTTCCGGGCGTGCAGCTTAATTAACCGCAGCATGGGCATCCACCCGAGCGTCTCTCCAGCGTCGCTCAGCACCCCCGTGTTTCTTCTCAAAAGTATGTCAGCTTTCGTTCTCCTCGTCTGGATGTCGAAGGTGATCTTCTCGTCTTGCACACAAGCCTTCCTCCACCTCTTCCGGGTCACCACTCCTTCGCCACCAGTAGGCGGGTGCGTCTGAAGGTAGCCTAACCCTCGCTTCGCCACCGATGCGCCGCAGCTCCTCCGCCAGTTTTACCGCCGTGTCGCATCTTCCACCTCAGGTGATCTTCCTCCGCCCTGGATCGTTTCGTATTCTTGACCACTATTCCGCTGGCCTGCAGAGTTCACATCCCTGGTCACCTTCCTCGACGACGCATCGAGACCCCGTCCCCGTCGCGATCAATCACCGCCGAGGTTCGCGGTATCCGGACGGGTGCCTTTTCCTTTGCTGGCACGACCATTACATTTGCGTGCGATCGCCGGCCCGCTGTGCCTTTCTGGGCTTGGGTTTTCGCCCCCCGCTTGCCACCTCGACCCATGGGTTCACGCTCGAGGGTCGGTAACAGCTCGGGCCCTGTGGCGGATGGCTCTTCATTCCGTACGCTAGTAGTTTTTCCGGCTATCCTCGCCTCCGGTCACGTGTATGTTGTGCTCGGGACGATGGACTTTCCCTCCTGCTTTTTGCCCGATATTGCCGCCAGGATTTCCTCCTTCAGTTCACGCAGCACTCCAGCGCAACTCGAGGCTCCATCGTCGAGTCCGTTCCGTAGGTCTAAGACCGCCGATGGCCTTCATAATGCCACTGAGATTCTTTCAGCGCCGCCGTGACCTCGCCTTTCAGAGCTCCCAAAGCTTTATTTTCTATAGGATTGTCTTGACTCGGGAGCTTTGACCGCAGCCATCGGTCACTCTTGATCCCCTCAGAAGACCAGCAGAGAATGAACCTTATCGTGCCAAGTGACCCTTCTTTAACGCCAGTCAGACTTGACCCTCTTGGAACTCTTTAGGCATCAACTCAGTCAGAACTCTTAGTCAAGTTGCCCGCCGCGGCCCAGTCCTGTCCAACATGGGAGACCCTAAGTTGGCATAGCACTGGTCCCCGACGAACAACCGTTCAAGCCCCCTCACCACGACAAGGTGAGTTCCACGAGGGGGAACCTAACCTAACCTAACCTAACCTAACCTAACCTAACCTAACCTAACCTAACCTAACCTAACTTCTTCTTCAACCTAACCTAACCTAACCTAACCTAACTTCTTCTAACCTAACCTAACCTAACCTAACCTAACCTAACCTAACCTAACCTAACCTAACCTAACCTAACCTAACCTAACCTAACCTAACCTAACCTAACCTAACCTAACCTAACCTAACCTAACCTAACCTAACCTAACCTAACCTAACCTTTTTTTTTTTTTTTTTTTTTTTCAGCTACGGTATCGCGGCTAGGGGAGGAATCGCCGTTAAGCATTACTTCTCCCCTAGCCGCATCGTTTATTTGTGAAATATATGATATTTACAATATAATACAAAAACACAAATCATTCAACAATATATACATACGTGGGGGGCCTCTAACCCCCCTGGTTTTTTGGCCATTCGGCCCACAGGAAGTAAACTTAACTAGGTTAAGGTACATCTTCGGCCGCTTCCTGTGCCGGCAGGCCCTGACTGGGCCTCTTCTTCGGGCACTCCCTTGCCAGGTGCCCCTCGCCGTTGCAGCCGAAACACCTCCTCGGTTTTTCCGCCGCCGTACACCTTGCTGCCACATGGCCCGCCTCCTGGCACCGGTAGCATCTTGGTGCCCTCTTTTCCAGTAGCTTGATGCGGCACCGCACCCAGCCTATCTGGATCCCGCGAGCCTCCGCCAGCCTCGTAGCCGCAGCCATCGGCACGTCCAGTCTGGCCACCCTGCCACCGCCCGGGTTGTCCCTGACGGTGACCCCGGTTCCCTCGATATCCGGATCAGACCTGGATATCTCCCGAGAAATCTCCTCGGGAGACATCCACTCCGGGATACCTAACACGAGAACCGGGGTTCTTCGGGTGGGCCTTGACACCACCGCGTCTTCTCCGATGGCTGCAGCCACACTGGCCGCCAGCCTGTCGGCCTCCTCCTTGGCCCTCACCTCCAGAACGATGGCGCCGGCCTTCGAGACACGCGTGTTGACGACCTCCACGTTCAGCCTTTTGAGGTCGACTTTGGAGGTCATGTCCTTCATGACCTCGACAAAAGTCTTCCCCTCCCTCGGCTTACTAATGGAGACCGCCTGCGTCGCCGGCGTCCTTCTTTTGATGAGGGCCGCCGCACTCAGTGTCTTCCGTCTGGCTGGTCTTGCTGTCTTCGCGGGATCCGCAGGATCCTCCGCCGCATCCTTCTTCTTCTTCCGTCTGTTGCGGACAACGGTGGTCCACCCCGACGAGTCGCCGTGGGCCACCGTAGTCCGCGTATCCGCCGCCACTGGAGGAATGTCTTCGCCCTGGGGAGCGTCCGTGGCCTCTCTCCGCTTGACACGACGACGACGAGTGCCCTCGGATGGACCGGTCGCCGCGTCCACGGCGTTCTTCTTCCTCGACTCTGGGCGCCCTGTCTTGGGAGCACTCAGAGTCGGAGGTCTTCTCGGATCCACGGCCGGCCACCAGCAGGGCGTGTCCGTCGACGCGTCCCTGGTCTCCGCACGAACGTGTTGAACCTGCGGCTCCGTCCCCTGCTTCGCCCTCTTTTGCGATGGGGATCGCACCTCCCCCTTATCAGTGATGACCTTGTCAAGGCTCTCACGGAGCCCTTCCAAGGCATCCCTGAGAAGGGAGCCATCGCGACCACCCATCGCAACGTCGGCCTCGTACTTGACGTCCGCGTACGCCTTCCACACGTTCCGCAGAGCCTTCGCGAACTCGGCGTCCTCGTCCTCGTGGCGTTTGGTCGGCGGAGACGACTCCTTGTCCTTCCGCTTCACAACTCCTGCCGGTGTCACAGGCACGCTCTCCGTGGTCCGGTTTGCCGTCCCCCGAGGCGTCCTGGAAGCCATCAGAGCAGCCACCACTCTCGCGCTGGCACGCTCATAAGCTTCCTCCGTCGGAGTCCGCGTCGCCTTGTCCTCTACTGCCGGTTTCACCAGATGGCCAGCTGGTGAGCCTGGGGTCTTGTTCTGTTTTTGTTCATCCATCTTGTTCCCACGAGAACACGGGAAGTGGTCGTCCGCCGCTACAGAGCCCGGTGTAGCGGTAAGGCTGTATACTGCTGGGTGCGCCAGGTGCCCAGCAGGATCCTCGTGGACACGTAACTACTCCCGTGCCAAGTGACCCCTTTGACGAGTTAGGGGTTGGAGGAGCCGGTTTGTCATCAGCGAAAGGCGTGCTCAGGCCTTACTGGCCCCAACTAACTAAAGTAAGGACCAGCTCAGAACTCTTAGTCGGGTTGCCCGCCGCGGCCCAGTCCTGTCCAACATGGGAGACCCTGGTTGGCATAGCACTGGTCCCCGACGAACAACCGTTCAAGCCCCCTCACCACGACAAGGTGAGTTCCACGAGGGGGAACCTAACCTAACCTAACCTAACCTAACCTAACCTAACCTAACCTAACCTAACCTAACCTAACCTAACCTAACCTAACCTAACCTAACCTAACCTAACCTAACCTAACCTAACCTAACCTAACCTAACCTAACCTAACCTAACCTAACCTAACCTAACCTAACCTAACCTAACCTAACCTAACCTAACCTAACCTAACCTAACCTAACCTAACCTAACCTAACCTAACCTAACCTTTTTTTTTTTTTTTTTTACACTTCGAAATCGCGGCCAGGGAGGGAACCGCCGTTAGGCATTACTTCCTCCCTGGCCGCATCGTTTATTGTGAAAACCAAAATAATTTTTAACAATAAAAAATAAAGGGGCAAAACACAATACTTTCTTCGGCGGCATAGCTACGGGTACAAAACCACACGTAGCTATGCCGCGGGGGGGGGGGGGTACCTTAGTACCCTACATCAAAACAGGGGGCCTCTAACCCCCTTGTTTCGGCCGTCGGCCCACATCTTAGAAAACTTAACTAAAAAAAATTAAGTTTCTTCAGTGGGCTGCTTGACGCTCCGGCTATTGAGCCGGAGGACCCAATCCGATCCAACAGCCGTCACGTCTTCCTCCTGCTGGGCCGGTCTCCATTCGTCCGCCGGTCGACCGGGGGGGAGGCGCGGTCAACCATCTCGGGCCACCTTGCCTAGGGGCCACGCCTCGACCCCCCGGGACGTCTTCGTTGTTGACCGGCCAGCTGCTCCGTCTCCCGGTCCCGTTGTCGTCCTGTTCTTGGCGGCCAGCCACACTGTTCCTGGATTGACCCGACGTCCGAGAGGGCAGCCCCTTCCGGGAACTGCACATGCCCTCGATCCGCCGGGCCTTCTCCGTACTGGGTGTGACTGGACCGCCGCCGTCTTCGTCGCCGGCCAGCCAATTAAGGCAAGCCGGTGACACGTTGATCTACGACCAGCTTCACCGAACTCTAGGTCGTCCCGACGCCCGAATAGATGTGGTCCCCTCCTCAGCATACGCTTCGGATAGGGACCAACACCTACCCAGTCCGCCAGGACTCCCAATCTCGGATGTGGCTGGTCCGCTGCTCCTGGTCCCAGGACCGGGAGACCTTCACCCCGACTCCAACCGGTTAAGATCAGAGCCGGGATCTGGGACCGCTTAGTAAGACCCAATTAAGGGCCCGCAAGCTCCCCCACCACGTCAAGGTGGGTCCCGTCGGGGGAGAACCTAACCTAACCTAACCTAACCTAACCTAACCTAACCTAACCTAACCTAACCTAACCTAACCTAACCTAACCTAACCTAACCTAACCTAACCTAACCTAACCTAACCTAACCTAACCTAACCTAACCTAACCTAACCTAACCTAACCGGTTTGGCCCTTTTCTGCGAGGGGGAACGAATTTCCCCCTTGCTCGTAATGACCTGTGCGAGACTGTCTCGGAGGTCCTCCAACGCCTCCCTCAGCATTAGCGCGTCAGGAGTATCGCGTCCACCCATGACGTTATCGGCCTCGAACGTCACCGTACCGAACGCCTTCCAGACCCTTCGTAGGGCCTTGGACAACTCGGCGTCCTCGTCATCTTTTTTCGCGGTAGGCGGAGACCTCTCCTTCCGCTTCTCGCCAGTTGTCGGCGTCAAGTACACGCTCGGCGAGCTTGGCGCGTCCTGGCCGACCGTCCCCCGTGGCTTCGCACAAGCCATCAGGGCCGCCATTACTTTGGATCGAGGCAGATCCTCGAACACCGACGCTCCCTGCTTCCTCGCAGTAGTGTCAGCAGCCGTGAGGCTGCCGGTGGGTGCCTGCGGTGCACCCCCACCAACAGTAGTGTTAGTGGCAATTTTACAATTGCCACCCCTGAACCTGCTTCCCCACCACCAGGGTTTGCTCCGTGCGGTCGTTGGATGACGACCCCGGGCAGCCCGCTTGCTCACTGCCCGTTGCCGGCACCTGGGGTTCCGAGGCCCCTGGTGCGGTAACAAATCTCCTACTGTTGTCCGTCATGTTTAGTTTTTTAACGGGTGCTCTCCCGTGCATTTTTACCCTACTGCCAGGGGGTTTTTTATCGGGGTTTTCCTTCCCCTAGGACGGTTGCCAACCAAGGCTAAAGAGCCCGCCCTACCCTTGGAACTGCTTAGTCAGGTTGCTCGCCGCGGCTTAGTCCTGTCCAACATGGGAGACCCTAGTTGGCATAGCACTAATCCCCGACGAGCAACCGTTCAAGCCCCCTCACCACGACAAGGTGAGTTCCACGAGGGGGAACCTAACCTAACCTAACCTAACCTAACCTAACCTAACCTAACCTAACCTAACCTAACCTAACCTAACCTAACCTAACCTAACCTAACCTAACCTAACCTAACCTAACCTAACCTAACCTAACCTAACCTAACCTAACCTAACCTAACCTAACCTAACCTTAACCTAACCTAACCTAACCTAACCTAACCTAACCTAACCGTTTTTTTTTTTTTTTTTTTTTTTAATGTTGATATCGCTAGAGGGGGCCGGGACTAACCGTTAGGCATTACTTCAGCCCCCTCAGCATCGTTTATTTGTGAAATCAAATATATATATACAATATTTACAATTTGAAAAAACACAAATCACCCTTCTGTAGTCTTGACTACGATTAATAACAATTAATATACAATATATACATATACAAAATATATACAGATACTGGGGGCCTCTAACCACCCTGATGCGCGGCAATTCTGCCTACAGAAAGTAACTTAACTAAGTTAACCGTCTTCATTTCCGCGCCCTTCCTTGGCTTGTCTCGATCTGGCTAGGGTTTCACTGCTGACTTGCAGCGTCCCGTCATCCCTCCGATCTACTGAACCAATGGCTGGAGCTTGCCGTTGATCTGTCCGATTGCCGTGTTCTCTCGGTCTCCCCCTGCAGTCGCGAGCCAGATGCCCCTCTTCTCGGCAGCGGTAACACCTCTTGCAGACCTCGGTTTGGTTACAACCGGCTGCGACATGTCCCGCCCCTTGACACCGGAAGCATTTGACGGATTTCTTCTCCAACACCTTTATGCGGCATTTCCCGAGTCCGATGTTGATGAACCGAGCTTCAGCCAACTTGATGGCTACATCCATCGGGGCGTCGATAATCGCCACCCTGCCGCCGCCCCGGTTCTCCCTAACCGTGATTTTGACGTTCTGCAGCCCCGCGTCGAACCGTTGGATATCACTCACCACGCGTTCTTCATCGAGCCATTCAGCGACGTTGGCCACCAGCACCTTCGTCAGTCTGGTAGGTCTGCGGATCTTAGCCATATCCTTGACCGCCTCCCTCAGATGGTCAGCCAGGAGGTCCGCCTTCCCTTTATCCTTCACCTCCAGAAGGATGGCGCCCGTTTTCGTTTTTCTGGTGCCAGCCACCTCGATTCCTAGCTCTTTCAGGTCCACGTTGTCGAGAATCTTCCTCATGACCTGCGCATATGTGCTTCCCTCCGAAGGCTCACTAATGGTAACGGCCTCATTTTTGGGATTTCGTTTCCGTAGTAGCTTGGCTGGATCTCTCACCTGCGGGCGGTTGGGCGGCACCTTCCTGCCAGCAGGGCCAGTCGTTGCGATGGAGTCCACCGGTGGATAGGGAGGCTTCCCTGCGTCGACTTCCCTACTCGTTCCGTCGCCGGATCTTACGGTTATCTTTCTTTTCGCTCTTCTGCCTTCCACCTTCCGCCATCCTGACGCGTCGTTCCTTGCAGGGTGTTCCTCGCCAAGTGGCCTGTCTTGCTTGTCCGCAGCACGCGGAGCAATCCCCTTGACCTCTGTTAGTCCTTTCTCCTCGGGCCTCCTTGGTTGCTGGCACGCGTGCTGACAGCCGTCAGTGCCCCACCAGCACGGTGACTGCGTGCCAGCCTCGGTGGACGCCACTGCCACCGAGGACGTGGGCGCTTGCGTGCCGACGTCTCCAGGAGCAGCCAGCCCCCGAGCCTTGGCTTCCCTGACCTTACCCAGGTGTTTCATTAGCATGGACGTCTTCAGAACCGCCTCCTTCAGTTCCTTGTGCACGTTCCTGGTCTTGCTGACGAAATTCGTCATGCCATTCACCTGGCCCAGTAACATGCACATCAACTCTTCCTCTCCGAGTAAGGACAGGTTTACCGTCCTGGTCTTCGCCGGTTGCGCGGTCTCCCTTCCAGTAATGGGTAGAGACGCGGAGGCCTGGTCGCCTACCTCCGTGCTCTCGCGGTCGCAGGGTGACGACCTCGGCGGGCCCGCTACGTTGGAACCGGCTTTTACCCCGGAACCACCCGCCGATGCCGGCACCTGGGGATCCGACCCCCCTGGTGCGGTAACCAAACTTCCTCTATTGTCTTCCATATTCAGTTTTTGAAAAGGTGGCTCTCCTTTACGTTTTAACCCTACCGCCAGGGGGTTTTTGTTCGGGGTTTTCCTTCCCCTTAAGGTGAGTTCCTAACCTAACCTAACCTAACCTAACCTAACCTAACCTAACCTAACCTAACCTAACCCTTCGGGCTCTCCCGCGCTACATTTCACATATGTGATAGCCCTCGTCCTCCCGCATCTTTTGATACCCATATCGCCCCAAAGTTCCATGGTAAGTGCCTATAACCTAACCTAACCTAACCCAACCCAGAAACACCAAAAATCCCTTTAACCCAACACCTAAAATACCTTTAAACCCATCGCAAAAAAACACAAAAATCCCTTCAACCCAACGCAAAAAACACCAAAATCCCTTAAAACCAACACCTAAAAAACCGAAAATCGCCTTAAAACCCGCGCTTAAAACCTAAAAAAACCCTTAAAAAACACTAAAAAAATCCCTTTAACCCAACCCCGAAACACCAAAAATCCCTTTAACCCAACACCTAAAATCCCTTTAAACCCATCGCAAAAACACCAAAATCCCTTCAACCCAACGCAAAAAACACCAAAATCCCTTAAAACCAACACCTAAAAAACCGAAAATCGCCTTAAAACCCGCGCTTAAAACCTAAAAAAACCTTAAAAACACTAAAAATCCCTTTAACCCCACACCGAAACACCAACAATCAATTTAAACCAAAACCTAAAATCACTTTAAACCCACCGCAAAAAAACACAAAAATCCCTTCAACCCAACGCAAAAAACAGGAGGAGATAATAATATATATCGTTGGCTAGCCGCGTCGCCGTAGTCACCACGACGACGAAAACGACGCGATGTAATACGCGCAAACAGCGTTATTTATATATACGTAATATTTCCGTACGGCCGTCTGATACGGCGCGCGAAATCGATTAAGCGGCCGGCGCGTGCGATAACGACCGACCGCCGAAAAACCGGCCGCCGAGAACCACTAATTACTACTATACGTGTTATTATTATAATAATATACGCGCGTGATACGCGACGAATAACACAAAAAACATTCGAATCGTGATATCTCGGCAACCGTTAGAGATACGAGAAAAACGCAAGACGCGAAAAAGCCTTAAAAAACGCCGGGGATTCAGATTCTATGGGTCGAAAATCGATTTTTCGTAAAAAAATACTGTTTTGACCCCCCCGCCGCATGATTGAAAACGTCATACATCCCTCGATATTCATAACTCAGGGACCGTTCTTACACTAAAACGTCGTGCGCGCACCGCTCTACGTTTCTTACCCATAGTACGAGGGGTTATAACGTGTTTTAAAGGTTTTGTGTGCGAAATTCGACTTTTCGCGAAATACGCCGGCTGCGTACACGGTCACTATACGCCGTTGCCGGAATCGCGTATATGCGAAAAAAAAAAAATTCGAATCGTGATATCTCGGCAACCGTTAGAGATACGAAAAAAACGCAAGACGCTAAAAAGTCTTAAAAAACGCCGGGGATTCGGATTTCGTGGGTCGGGATTAGATTTTTTTCAAAAAAAAAATTTTTTTACCTCCCCGACCGCGGACTTCAAAATCGATACCTCCTCTCCTATCCGTGACTAAGGGACGGGGTAAACGGCATCGGGTTACTGGTGCCGAGTACTATCCGAATCCGTCGAAAAAAAATTTTACCCCTCCCCCCCGAAAACTAAAAACTTCATAACGCCCCCCCTTTTGGGAACTAAGACACCGGGTTGACGGTAAACTGTCCTGCGTCCCCTAACCCACAATGCCCGCCCGGGTCGAAACGCCTAAAACGGGTTTGAAATTTCGTCGACCACAGGTAGCTACCTATCGCGATTTCGGAAAACGACGTTGGGTTACGATTCGAAGAAAATCCCTAATAACTCCTGAAATATTGGGTTTAGGGCAGGGTCCGAGAGGACGAAAAATACTCCTGCCGTCCATGCGGACCGGATCCCGTCGAAAAAACCCCTAACTCAACCTACTTTAGAAACCGACACACCCCTCCCCCCCGATTTTAGACAATTCGTAACTCCGGTCCTATTGGGAACTAAGGGACCGGACCAACGCCGATCGAAAGGTCTCGTAGAGGCCTACAAGTCCCCACCATAGTCCCTTATGATCGGACGCACTCGAAAAAAACCACAGGGTTTTTTCGGTCCCTTCCAGTCCCTTCGGGCTCTCCCGCGCTACATTTCACATATGTGATAGCCCTCGTCCTCCCGCATCTTTTGATACCCATATCGCCCCAAAGTTCCATGGTAAGTGCCTATAACCTAACCTAACCTAACCTAACCCTAACCTAACCTAACCTAAAAAACCGAAAATCGCCTTAAAACCCGCGCTTAAAACCTAAAAAAACCCTTAAAAAACACTAAAAAATCCCTTTAACCCAACCCCGAAACACCAAAAATCCCTTTAACCCAACACCTAAAATCCCTTTAAACCCATCGCAAAAAACACCAAAATCCCTTCAACCCAACGCAAAAAACACCAAAATCCCTTAAAACCAACACCTAAAAAACCGAAAATCGCCTTAAAACCCGCGCTTAAAACCTAAAAAAACCCTTAAAAAACACTAAAAAATCCCTTTAACCCAACCCCGAAACACCAAAAATCCCTTTAAACCAACACCTAAAATCCCTTTAAACCCACCGCAAAAAAACACAAAAATCCCTTCAACCCAACGCAAAAAACAGGAGGAGATAATATATATCGTTGGCTAGCCGCGTCGCCGTAGTCACCACGACGACGAAAACGACGCGATGTAATACGCGCAAACAGCGTTATTTATATATACGTAATATTTCCGTACGGCCGTCTGATACGGCGCGCGAAATCGATTAAGCGGCCGGCGCGTGCGATAACGACCGACCGCCGAAAAACCGGCCGCCGAGAACCACTAATTACTACTATACGTGTTATTATTATAATATACGCGCGTGATACGCGACGAATAACACAAAAAACATTCGAATCGTGATATCTCGGCAACCGTTAGAGATACGAGAAAAACGCAAGACGCGAAAAAGCCTTAAAAAACGCTTGGGATTCAGATTCTATGGGTCGAAAATCGATTTTTCGTAAAAAAATACATTTCTTTACCCCCCCGACCGCATGATTTAAAACGTCATAATTCCCTCGATATTCATAACTCAGGGACCGTTTTTACACGAAAACGTCGTGCGCGCACTGCTTTACATTTCCCACTCATAGTACGAGGGGTTATAACGTGTTTTAAAGGTTTTGACAAAAATTCGATTATTCGCGAAATACCCCGGTTACATATACGGTACTGTACGCCGTTGTCGGAATCGCGTTTATACGAAAAAAAAAAAATTCGAATCGTGATATCTCGGCAACCGTTAGAGATACGAAAAAAACGCAAGACGCGAAAGTCTTAAAAACGCCGGGGCTTCGGATTTCGTGGGTCGGGATTAGATTTTTTTCAAAAAAAAAATTTTTTTACCTCCCCGACCGCGGACTTCAAAAATCGATAACTCCGCTCCTATTCGTGACTAAGGGACGGGGTAAACGGCATCGGGTTACTGGTGCCGAGTACTATCCGAATCCGTCGAAAAAAAATTTTACCCCTCCCCGAAAACTAAAAATTCATAACGCCCCCCCTTTTGGGAACTAAGACACCGGGTTGACGGTAAACTGTCCTGCGTCCCCTAACCCACAATGCCCGCCCGGGTCGAAACGCCTAAAACGGGTTTGAAATTTCGTCGACCACAGGTAGCTACCTATCGCGATTTCGGAAAACGACGTTGGGTTACGATTCGAAGAAAATCCCTAATAACTCCTGAAATATTGGGTTTAGGGCAGGGTCCGAGAGGACGAAAAATACTCCTGCCGTCCATGCGGACCGGATCCCGTCGAAAAAACCCCTAACTCAACCTACTTTAGAAACCGACACACCCCTCCCCCCCGATTTTAGAAAATTCGTAACTCCGGTCCTATTGGGAACTAAGGGACCGGACCAACGCCGATCGAAAGGTCTCGTAGAGGCCTACAAGTCCCCACCATAGTCCCTTATGATCGGACGCACTCGAAAAAAACCACAGGGTTTTTTCGGTCCCTTCCAGTCCCTTCGGGCTCTCCCGCGCTACATTT
This sequence comes from Chaetogeoica ovagalla, assembly GCA_032441825.1. Taxonomy (NCBI): domain Eukaryota; kingdom Metazoa; phylum Arthropoda; class Insecta; order Hemiptera; family Aphididae; genus Chaetogeoica; species Chaetogeoica ovagalla. Next base: position 31,526 of record JAMBTI010000052.1, on the reverse strand, counting down.
CACATATGTGATAGCCCTCGTCCTCCCGCATCTTTTGATACCCATATCGCCCCAAAGTTCCATGGTAAGTGCCTATAACCTAACCTAACCCGGAACACCAAAAATCCCTTTAACCCAACACCTAAAATCCCTTTAAACCCATCGCAAAAAACACAAAATCCCTTCAACCCAACGCAAAAAACACCAAAATCCCTTAAAACCAATAAAACCCGCGCTTAAAACCTAAAAACCCTTAAAAACACTAAAAATCCCTTTAACCCCTGAAACACCAAAAATCCCTTTAACCCAACACCTAAAATCCCTTTAAACCCACCGCAAAAACACAAAAATCCCTTAAAACCAACGAAAAAACACCAAAATCCCTTAAAACCAACACCTAAAAAACCGAAAATCGCCTTAAAACCCGCGCTTAAAACCTAAAAAAACCCTTAAAAAACACTAAAAAATCCCTTTAACCCAACCCCGAAACACCAAAAATCCCTTTAACCCAACACCTAAAATCCCTTTAAACCCATCGCAAAAAACACCAAAATCCCTTCAACCCAACGCAAAAAACACCAAAATCCCTTAAAACCAACACCTAAAAAACCGAAAATCGCCTTAAAACCCGCGCTTAAAACCTAAAAAAACCCTTAAAAAACACTAAAAAATCCCTTTAACCCAACCCCGAAACACCAAAAATCCCTTTAAACCAACACCTAAAATCCCTTTAAACCCACCGCAAAAAAACACAAAAATCCCTTCAACCCAACGCAAAAAACAGGAGGAGATAATAATATATATCGTTGGCTAGCCGCGTCGCCGTAGTCACCACGACGACGAAAACGACGCGATGTAATACGCGCAAACAGCGTTATTTATATATACGTAATATTTCCGTACGGCCGTCTGATACGGCGCGCGAAATCGATTAAGCGGCCGGCGCGTGCGATAACGACCGACCGCCGAAAAACCGGCCGCCGAGAACCACTAATTACTACTATACGTGTTATTATTATAATAATATACGCGCGTGATACGCGACGAATAACACAAAAAACATTCGAATCGTGATATCTCGGCAACCGTTAGAGATACGAGAAAAACGCAAGACGCGAAAAAGCCTTAAAAAACGCCGGGGATTCAGATTCTATGGGTCGAAAATCGATTTTTCGTAAAAAAATACTGTTTTGACCCCCCCGCCGCATGATTGAAAACGTCATAAATCCCTCGATATTCATAACTCAGGGACCGTTCTTACACTAAAACGTCGTGCGCGCACCGCTCTACGTTTCTTACCCATAGTACGAGGGGTTATAACGTGTTTTAAAGGTTTTGTGTGCGAAATTCGACTTTTCGCGAAATACGCCGGCTGCGTACACGGTCACTATACGCCGTTGCCGGAATCGCGTATATGCGAAAAAAAAAAAATTCGAATCGTGATATCTCGGCAACCGTTAGAGATACGAAAAAAACGCAAGACGCTAAAAAGTCTTAAAAAACGCCGGGGATTCGGATTTCGTGGGTCGGGATTAGATTTTTTTCAAAAAAAAAATTTTTTTACCTCCCCGACCGCGGACTTCAAAAATCGATAACTCCGCTCCTATTCGTGACTAAGGGACGGGGTAAACGGCATCGGGTTACTGGTGCCGAGTACTATCCGAATCCGTCGAAAAAAAATTTTACCACAACACCCCGAAAACTAAAACCTTCATAACGCCCCCCCTTTTGGGAACTAAGACACCGGGTTGACGGTAAACTGTCCTGCGTCCCCTAACCCACAATGCCCGCCCGGGTCGAAACGCCTAAAACGGGTTTGAAATTTCGTCGACCACAGGTAGCTACCTATCGCGATTTCGGAAAACGACGTTGGGTTACGATTCGAAGAAAATCCCTAATAACTCCTGAAATATTGGGTTTAGGGCAGGGTCCGAGAGGACGAAAAATACTCCTGCCGTCCATGCGGACCGGATCCCGTCGAAAAAACCCCTAACTCAACCTACTTTAGAAACCGACACACCCCTCCCCCCCGATTTTAGAAAATTCGTAACTCCGGTCCTATTGGGAACTAAGGGACCGGACCAACGCCGATCGAAAGGTCTCGTAGAGGCCTACAAGTCCCCACCATAGTCCCTTATGATCGGACGCACTCGAAAAAAACCACAGGGTTTTTTCGGTCCCTTCCAGTCCCTTCGGGCTCTCCCGCGCTACATTTCACATATGTGATAGCCCTCGTCCTCCCGCATCTTTTGATACCCATATCGCCCCAAAGTTCCATGGTAAGTGCCTATAACCTAACCTAACCTAACCCAACCCCGAAACACCAAAAATCCCTTTAACCCAACACCTAAAATCCCTTTAAACCCATCGCAAAAAAACACAAAAATCCCTTCAACCCAACGCAAAAAACACCAAAATCCCTTAAAACCAACACCTAAAAAACCGAAAATCGCCTTAAAACCCGCGCTTAAAACCTAAAAAAACCCTTAAAAAACACTAAAAAAATCCCTTTAACCCAACCCCGAAACACCAAAAATCCCTTTAACCCAACACCTAAAATCCCTTTAAACCCATCGCAAAAAACACCAAAATCCCTTAAAACCAACACCTAAAAAACCGAAAATCGCCTTAAAACCCGCGCTTAAAACCTAAAAAAACCCTTAAAAACAATAAAAAATCCCTTTAACCCAACCCCGAAAACCCCAAAAATCCCTTTAACCCAACACCTAAAATCCCTTTAAACCCATCGCAAAAAACACAAAAATCCCTTCAACCCAACGCAAAAAACAGGAAAATAATAATATATATCGTTAAAATCGCCGCGTCGCCGTAGTCACCACGACGACGAAAACGACGCGATGTAATACGCGCAAACAGCGTTATTTATATATACGTAATATTTCCGTACGGCCGTCTGATACGGCGCGCGAAATCGATTAAGCGGCCGGCGCGTGCGATAACGACCGACCGCCGAAAAACCGGCCGCCGAGAACCACTAATTACTACTATACGTGTTATTATTATAATAATATACGCGCGTGATACGCGACGAATAACACAAAAAACATTCGAATCGTGATATCTCGGCAACCGTTAGAGATACGAGAAAAACGCAAGACGCGAAAAAGCCTTAAAAAACGCCGGATTCAGATTCTATGGGTCGAAAATCGATTTTTCGTAAAAATACTGTTTTGACCCCCCCGCCGCATGATTGAAAACGTCATAAATCCCTCGATATTCATAACTCAGGGACCGTTCTTACACTAAAACGTCGTGCGCGCACCGCTCTACGTTTCTTACCCATAGTACGAGGGGTTATAACGTGTTTTAAAGGTTTTGTGTGCGAAATTCGACTTTTCGCGAAATACGCCGGCTGCGTACACGGTCACTATACGCCGTTGCCGGAATCGCGTATATGCGAAAAAAAAAAAATTCGAATCGTGATATCTCGGCAACCGTTAGAGATACGAACAACGCAAGACGCTAAAAAGTCTTAAAAACGCCGGGGATTCGGATTTCGTGGGTCGGGATTAGATTTTTTCAAAAAATTTTTTACCTCCCGACCGCGGACTTCAAAAATCGATAACTCCGCTCCTATTCGTGACTAAGGGACGGGGTAAACGGCATCGGGTTACTGGTGCCGAGTACTATCCGAATCCGTCGAAAAAAAATTTTAACCTCCCCGAAAACTAAAAATTCATAACGCCCCCCCTTTTGGGAACTAAGACACCGGGTTGACGGTAAACTGTCCTGCGTCCCCTAACCCACAATGCCCGCCCGGGTCGAAACGCCTAAAACGGGTTTGAAATTTCGTCGACCACAGGTAGCTACCTATCGCGATTTCGGAAAACGACGTTGGGTTACGATTCGAAGAAAATCCCTAATAACTCCTGAAATATTGGGTTTAGGGCAGGGTCCGAGAGGACGAAAAATACTCCTGCCGTCCATGCGGACCGGATCCCGTCGAAAAAACCCCTAACTCAACCTACTTTAGAAACCGACACACCCCTCCCCCCCGATTTTAGAAAATTCGTAACTCCGGTCCTATTGGGAACTAAGGGACCGGACCAACGCCGATCGAAAGGTCTCGTAGAGGCCTACAAGTCCCCACCATAGTCCCTTATGATCGGACGCACTCGAAAAAAACCACAGGGTTTTTTCGGTCCCTTCCAGTCCCTTCGGGCTCTCCCGCGCTACATTTCACATATGTGATAGCCCTCGTCCTCCCGCATCTTTTGATACCCATATCGCCCCAAAGTTCCATGGTAAGTGCCTATAACCTAACCTAACCAAAATCCCTTAAAACCAACACCTAAAAAACCGAAAATCGCCTTAAAACCCGCGCTTAAAACCTAAAAAAACCCTTAAAAAACACTAAAAAAATCCCTTTAACCCAACCCCGAAACACCAAAACGCCCTTTAACCCAACACCTAAAATCCCTTTAAACCCATCGCAAAAAACACAAAAATCCCTTCAACCCAACGCAAAAAAACACCAAAATCCCTTAAAACCAACACCTAAAAAACAGAAAATCGCCTTAAAACCCGCGCTTAAAACCTAAAAAAAAACCCTTAAAAAACACTAAAAATCCCTTTAACCCAACCCCGAAACACCAAAAATCCCTTTAACCCAACACCTAAAATCCCTTTAAACCCACCGCAAAAACACAAAAATCCCTTAAAACCAACGAAAAAACACCAAAATCCCTTAAAACCAACACCTAAAAAACCGAAAATCGCCTTAAAACCCGCGCTTAAAACCTAAAAACCCTTAAAAACACTAAAAATCCCTTTAACCCAACCGAACACCAAAAATCCCTTTAACCCAACACCTAAAATCCTTTAAACCATCGCAAAAACACAAAATCCCTTCAACCCAACGCAAAAAACACCAAAATCCCTTAAAACCAACACCTAAAAACCGAAAATCGCCTTAAAACCCGCGCTTAAAACCTAAAAACCCTTAAAAACACTAAAAATCCCTTTAACCCAACCCCGAAACACCAAAATCCCTTTAAACCCAACACCTAAAATCCCTTTAAACCCACCGCAACACAAAATCCCTTCAACCCAACGCAAAAACAACGACGACGAAAACGACGCGATGTAATACGCGCAAACAGCGTTACGATTAAGCGGCCGGCGCGTGCGATAACGACCGACCGATACGCCGGCTGCGTACACGGTCACTATACGCCGTTGCCGGAATCGCGTATATGCGAAAAAAAAAAAATTCGAATCGTGATATCTCGGCAACCGTTAGAGATACGAAAACGCAAGACGCTAAAAAGTCTTAAAAACGCCGGGGATTCGGATTCGTATGGGTCGAAAATTAGATTTTTTCAAAAAAATTTTTACCTCCCCGACCGCGGACTTCAAAAATCGATAACTCCGCTCCTATTCGTGACTAAGGGACGGGGTAAACGGCATCAGGTTACTGGTGCCGAGTACTATCCGAATCCGTCGAAAAAATTTTACCCCTCCCCCGAAAACTAAAAACTTCATAACGCCCCCCCTTTTGGGAAAAAAGAAACCGGGTTGACGGTAAAATGTCCTGCGTCCCCTAACCCACAATGCCCGCCGGGTCGAAACGCCTAAAACGGGTTTGAAATTTCGTCGACCACAGGTAGCTACCTATCGCGATTTCGGAAAACGACGTTGGGTTACGATTCGAAGAAAATCCCTAATAACTCCTGAAATATTGGGTTTAGGGCAGGGTCCGAGAGGACGAAAATACTCCTGCCGTCCATGCGGACCGGATCCCGTCGAAAAACCCTAACTCAACCTACTTTAGAAACCGACACACCCCTCCCCCCCGATTTTAGAAAATTCGTAACTCCGGTCCTATTGGGAACTAAGGGACCGGACCAACGCCGATCGAAAGGTCTCGTAGAGGCCTACAAGTCCCCACCATAGTCCCTTATGATCGGACGCACTCGAAAAAAACCACAGGGTTTTTTCGGTCCCTTCCAGTCCCTTCGGGCTCTCCCGCGCTACATTTCACATATGTGATAGCCCTCGTCCTCCCGCATCTTTTGATACCCATATCGCCCCAAAGTTCCATGGTAAGTGCCTATAACCTAACCTAACCCGGAACACCAAAAATCCCTTTAACCCAACACCTAAAATCCCTTTAAACCCATCGCAAAAAACACAAAATCCCTTCAACCCAACGCAAAAAACACCAAAATCCCTTAAAACCAACACCTAAAAAACAGAAAATCGCCTTAAACCCGCGCTTAAAACCTAAAAACCCTTAAAAACACTAAAATCCCTTTAACCCAAACACTAAAATACCTTTAAACCCATCGCAAAAAACACAAAAATCCCTTCAACCCAACGCAAAAAAACACCAAAATCCCTTAAAACCAACACCTAAAAAACCGAAAATCGCCTTAAAACCCGCGCTTAAAACCTAAAAAAACCCTTAAAAAACACTAAAAAAATCCCTTTAACCCAACCCCGAAACACCAAAAATCCCTTTAACCCAACACCTAAAATCCCTTTAAACCCATCGCAAAAAACACCAAAATCCCTTCAACCCAACGCAAAAAACACCAAAATCCCTTAAAACCAACACCTAAAAAACCGAAAATCGCCTTAAAACCCGCGCTTAAAACCTAAAAAACCCTTAAAAAACACTAAAAAATCCCTTTAACCCAACCCCGAAACACCAAAAATCCCTTTAAACCAACACCTCAAATCCCATTAAACCCACCGCAAAAACCACAAAAATCCCTTCAACCCAACGCAACACACAGGAGGAGATAATAATATATATCGTTGGCTAGCCGCGTCGCCGTAGTCACCACGACGACGAAAACGACGCGATGTAATACGCGCAAACAGCGTTATTTATATATACGTAATATTTCCGTACGGCCGTCTGATACGGCGCGCGAAATCGATTAAGCGGCCGGCGCGTGCGATAACGACCGACCGCCGAAAAACCGGCCGCCGAGAACCACTAATTACTACTATACGTGTTATTATTATAATAATATACGCGCGTGATACGCGACGAATAACACAAAAAACATTCGAATCGTGATATCTCGGCAACCGTTAGAGATACGAAAAAAACACAAGACGCGAAAAAGCATTAAAAAACGCTTGGGATTCAGATTCTATGGGTCGAAAATCGATTTTTCGTAAAAAATACTGTTTTGACCCCGCCGCATGATTGAAAACGTCATAAATCCTCGATATTCATAACTCAGGGACCGTTCTTACACTAAAACGTCGTGCGCGCACCGCTCTACGTTTCTTACCCATAGTACGAGGGGTTATAACGTGTTTTAAAGGTTTTGTGTGCGAAATTCGACTTTTCGCGAAATACGCCGGCTGCGTACACGGTCACTATACGCCGTTGCCGGAATCGCGTATATGCGAAAAAAAAAAAATTCGAATCGTGATATCTCGGCAACCGTTAGAGATACGAAAAAAACGCAAGACGCTAAAAGTCTTAAAAACGCCGGGGATTCGGATTTCGTGGGTCGGGATTCGATTTTTTTCAAAAAAAAAATTTTTTTACCTCCCCGACCGCGGACTTCAAAAATCGATAACTCCGCTCCTATTCGTGACTAAGGGACGGGGTAAACGGCATCGGGTTACTGGTGCCGAGTACTATCCGAATCCGTCGAAAAAAAATTTTACCCTCCCCGAAAACTAAACAATTCATAACGCCCCCCCGTTTGGGAACTAAGACACCGGGTTGACGGTAAACTGTCCTGCGTCCCCTAACCCACAATGCCCGCCCGGGTCGAAACGCCTAAAACGGGTTTGAAATTTCGTCGACCACAGGTAGCTACCTATCGCGATTTCGGAAAACGACGTTGGGTTACGATTCGAAGAAAATCCCTAATAACTCCTGAAATATTGGGTTTAGGGCAGGGTCCGAGAGGACGAAAAATACTCCTGCCGTCCATGCGGACCGGATCCCGTCGAAAAAACCCCTAACTCAACCTACTTTAGAAACCGACACACCCCTCCCCCCCGATTTTAGAAAATTCGTAACTCCGGTCCTATTGGGAACTAAGGGACCGGACCAACGCCGATCGAAAGGTCTCGTAGAGGCCTACAAGTCCCCACCATAGTCCCTTATGATCGGACGCACTCGAAAAAAACAACAGGGTTTTTTCGGTCCCTTCCAGTCCCTTCGGGCTCTCCCGCGCTACATTTCACATATGTGATAGCCCTCGTCCTCCCGCATCTTTTGATACCCATATCGCCCCAAAGTTCCATGGTAAGTGCCTATAACCTAACCTAACCTAACCTAACCCTAACCTAACCTAAAAAACCGAAAATCGCCTTAAAACCCGCGCTTAAAACCTAAAAAAACCCTTAAAAAACACTAAAAAAATCCCTTTAACCCAACCCCGAAACACCAAAAATCCCTTTAACCCAACACCTAAAATCCCTTTAAACCCATCGCAAAAAACACCAAAATCCCTTCAACCCAACGCAAAAAACACCAAAATCCCTTAAAACCAACACCTAAAAAACCGAAAATCGCCTTAAAACCCGCGCTTAAAACCTAAAAAAACCCTTAAAAAACACTAAAAAAATCCCTTTAACCCAACCCCGAAACACCAAAAATCCCTTTAACCCAACACCTAAAATCCCTTTAAACCCATTGCAAAAAAACACAAAAATCCCTTCAACCCAACGCAAAAAACACCAAAATCCCTTAAAACCAACACCTAAAAAACCGAAAATCGCCTTAAAACCCGCGCTTAAAACCTAAAAAAACCCTTAAAAAACACTAAAAAATCCCTTTAACCCAACCCGGAACACCAAAAATCCCTTTAACCCAACACCTAAAATCCCTTTAAAACCACCGCAAAAACACAAAAATCCCTTCAACCCAACGCAAAAAACACCAAAATCCCTTAAAACCAACACCTAAAAAACCGAAAATCGCCTTAAAACCCGCGCTTAAAACCTAAAAAAACCCTTAAAAAACACTAAAAAATCCCTTTAACCCAACCCCGAAACACCAAAAATCCCTTTAAACCAACACCTAAAATCCCTTTAAACCCACCGCAAAAAAACACAAAAATCCCTTCAACCCAACGCAAAAAACAGGAGGAGATAATAATATATATCGTTGGCTAGCCGCGTCGCCGTAGTCACCACGACGACGAAAACGACGCGATGTAATACGCGCAAACAGCGTTATTTATATATACGTAATATTTCCGTACGGCCGTCTGATACGGCGCGCGAAATCGATTAAGCGGCCGGCGCGTGCGATAACGACCGACCGCCGAAAAACCGGCCGCCGAGAACCACTAATTACTACTATACGTGTTATTATTATAATAATATACGCGCGTGATACGCGACGAATAACACAAAAAACATTCGAATCGTGATATCTCGGCAACCGTTAGAGATACGAAAAAAACGCAAGACGCTAAAAAGTCTTAAAAAACGCCGGGGATTCGGATTTCGTGGGTCGGGATTAGATTTTTTTCAAAAAAAAAATTTTTTTACCTCCCCGACCGCGGACTTCAAAAATCGATAACTCCGCTCCTATTCGTGACTAAGGGACGGGGTAAACGGCATCGGGTTACTGGTGCCGAGTACTATCCGAATCCGTCGAAAAAAAATTTTACCCCTCCCCCCCGAAAACTAAAAAATTCATAACGCCCCCCCTTTTGGGAACTAAGACACCGGGTTGACGGTAAACTGTCCTGCGTCCCCTAACCCACAATGCCCGCCCGGGTCGAAACGCCTAAAACGGGTTTGAAATTTCGTCGACCACAGGTAGCTACCTATCGCGATTTCCGAAAACGACGTTGGGTTACGATTCGAAGAAAATCCCTAATAACTCCTGAAATATTGGGTTTAGGGCAGGGTCCGAGAGGACGAAAAATACTCCTGCCGTCCATGCGGACCGGATCCCGTCGAAAAAACCCCTAACTCAACCTACTTTAGAAACCGACACACCCCTTCCCCCCCGATTTTAGAAAATTCGTAACTCCGGTCCTATTGGGAACTAAGGGACCGGACCAACGCCGATCGAAAGGTCTCGTAGAGGCCTACAAGTCCCCACCATAGTCCCTTATGATCGGACGCACTCGAAAAAAACCACAGGGTTTTTTCGGTCCCTTCCAGTCCCTTCGGGCTCTCCCGCGCTACATTTCACATATGTGATAGCCCTCGTCCTCCGCATCTTTTGATACCCATATCGCCCCAAAGTTCCATGGTAAGTGCCTATAACCTAACCTAACCCGGAACACCAAAAATCCCTTCCCTAACACCTAAAATCCCTTTAAACCCATCGCAAAAAACAAAATCCCTTCAACCAACGCTAAAAACACCAAAATCCCTTAAACCCAACACCTAAAAAACCGAAAATCGCCTTAAAACCCGCGCTTAAAACCTAAAAAAACCCTTAAAAAACACTAAAAAAATCCCTTTAACCCAACCCCGAAACACCAAAAATCCCTTTAACCCAACACCTAAAATCCCTTTAAACCCATCGCAAAAAACACAAAATCCCTTCAACCCAACGCAAAAACCACCAACCTCCCTTAAAACCAACACCTAAAAAACCGAAAATCGCCTTAAAACCCGCGCTTAAAACCTAAAAAAACCCTTAAAAAACACTAAAAAAATCCCTTTAACCCAACCCCGAAACACCAAAAATCCCTTTAACCCAACACCTAAAATCCCTTTAAACCCACACCAAAAATCCCTTTAACCCAACACCTAAAATCCCTTTAAACCCATCGCAAAAAAACACAAAAATCCCTTCAACCCAACGCAAAAAACAGGAGGAGATAATAATATATATCGTTGGCTAGCCGCGTCGCCGTAGTCACCACGACGACGAAAACGACGCGATGTAATACGCGCAAACAGCGTTATTTATATATACGTAATATTTCCGTACGGCCGTCTGATACGGCGCGCGAAATCGATTAAGCGGCCGGCGCGTGCGATAACGACCGACCGCCGAAAAACCGGCCGCCGAGAACCACTAATTACTACTATACGTGTTATTATTATAATAATATACGCGCGTGATACGCGACGAATAACACAATAACATTCGAATCGTGATATCTCGGCAACCGTTAGAGATACGAGAAAAACGCCAGACGCGAAAAAGCCTTAAAAAACGCCGGGGATTCAGATTCTATGGGTCGAAAATCGATTTTTCGTAAAAAAATACTGTTTTGACCCCCCCGCCGCATGATTGAAAACGTCATAAATCCCTCGATATTCATAACTCAGGGACCGTTCTTACACTAAAACGTCGTGCGCGCACCGCTCTACGTTTCTTACCCATAGTACGAGGGGTTATAACGTGTTTTAAAGGTTTTGTTTTCGAAAGTCGACTTTTCGCTAAATACGCCGGCTGCGTACACGTTCAATATACGCCTTTGCCGTAATCGCGTATATGCGAAAAAAAAAACATTCGAATCGTGATATCTCGGCAACCGTTAGAGATACGAAGAAAACGCAAGACGCTAAAAAGTCTTAAAAACGCCGGGGATTCGGATTTCGTGGGTCGGGATTCGATTTTTTTCAAAAAAAAAATTTTTTTACCTCCCCGACCGCGGACTTCAAAAATCGATAACTCCGCTCCTATTCGTGACTAAGGGACGGGGTAAACGGCATCGGGTTACTGGTGCCGAGTACTATCCGAATCCGTCGAAAAAAAATTTTACCCCTCCCCCCCGAAAACTAAAAAATTCATAACGCCCCCTTTTGGGAACTAAGACACCGGGTTGACGGTAAACTGTCCTGCGTCCCCTAACCCACAATGCCCGCCCGGGTCGAAACGCCTAAAACGGGTTTGAAATTTCGTCGACCACAGGTAGCTACCTATCGCGATTTCGGAAAACGACGTTGGGTTACGATTCGAAGAAAATCCCTAATAACTCCTGAAATATTGGGTTTAGGGCAGGGTCCGAGAGGACGAAAATACTCCTGCCGTCCATGCGGACCGGATCCCGTCGAAAAAACCCCTAACTCAACCTACTTTAGAAACCGACACACCCCTCCCCCCCGATTTTAGAAAATTCGTAACTCCGGTCCTATTGGGAACTAAGGGACCGGACCAACGCCGATCGAAAGGTCTCGTAGAGGCCTACAAGTCCCCACCATAGTCCCTTATGATCGGACGCACTCGAAAAAAACCACAGGGTTTTTTCGGTCCCTTCCAGTCCCTTCGGGCTCTCCCGCGCTACATTTCACATATGTGATAGCCCTCGTCCTCCCGCATCTTTTGATACCCATATCGCCCCAAAGTTCCATGGTAAGTGCCTATAACCTAACCTAACACCTAAAATCCCTTTAAACCCATCGCAAAAAACATCAAAATCCCTTCAACCCAACGCAAAAAACACCAAAATCCCTTAAAACCAACACCTAAAAAACCGAAAATCGCCTTAAAACCCGCGCTTAAAACCTAAAAACCCTTAAAAACACTAAAAATCCCTTTAACCCAACCCCGAAACACCAAAAATCCCTTTAACCCAACACCTAAAATCCCTTTAAACCCATCGCAAAAACACAAAAATCCCTTCAACCCAACGCAAAAACACCAAAATCCCTTAAAACCAACACCTAAAAACCGAAAATCGCCTTAAAACCCGCGCTTAAAACCTAAAAACCCTTAAAAACACTAAAAATCCCTTTAACCCAACCCCGAAACACCAAAAATCCCTTTAAACCAACACCTAAAATCCCTTTAAACCCACCGCAAAACACAAAAATCCCTTCAACCCAACGCAAAAACAGGAGGATAATAATATATATCGTTGGCTAGCCGCGTCGCCGTAGTCACCACGACGACGAAAACGACGCGATGTAATACGCGCAAACAGCGTTATTTATATATACGTAATATTTCCGTACGGCCGTCTGATACGGCGCGCGAAATCGATTAAGCGGCCGGCGCGTGCGATAACGACCGACCGCCGAAAAACCGGCCGCCGAGAACCACTAATTACTATACGTGTTATTATTATAATAATATACGCGCGTGATACGCGACGAATAACACAAAAAACATTCGAATCGTGATATCTCGGCAACCGTTAGAGATACGAGAAAACGCAAGACGCGAAAAGCCTTAAAAACGCCGGGGATTCAGATTCTATGGGTCGAAAATCGATTTTTCGTAAAAATACTGTTTTGACCCCCGCCGCATGATTGAAAACGTCATAAATCCTCGATATTCATAACTCAGGGACCGTTCTTACACTAAAACGTCGTGCGCGCACCGCTCTACGTTTCTTACCCATAGTACGAGGGGTTATAACGTGTTTTAAAGGTTTTGTGTGCGAAATTCGACTTTTCGCGAAATACGCCGGCTGCGTACACGGTCACTATACGCCGTTGCCGGAATCGCGTATATGCGAAAAAAAAAAAATTCGAATCGTGATATCTCGGCAACCGTTAGAGATACGAAAAACGCAAGACGCTAAAAAGTCTTAAAAACGCCGGGGATTCGGATTTCGTGGGTCGGGATTAGATTTTTTTCAAAAAAAAAATTTTTTTACCTCCCCGACCGCGGACTTCAAAAATCGATAACTCCGCTCCTATTCGTGACTAAGGGACGGGGTAAACGGCATCGGGTTACTGGTGCCGAGTACTATCCGAATCCGTCGAAAAAAAATTTTACCCCTCCCCCCCGAAAACTTAAAAATTCATAACGCCCCCCCTTTTGGGAACTCAGACACCGGGTTGACTGTAAACCGACCTGCGTCCCCTAACCCACAATGCCCGCCCGGGTCGAAACGCCTAAAACGGGTTTGAAATTTCGTCGACCACAGGTAGCTACCTATCGCGATTTCGGAAAACGACGTTGGGTTACGATTCGAAGAAAATCCCTAATAACTCCTGAAATATTGGGTTTAGGGCAGGGTCCGAGAGGACGAAAAAGACTCCTGCCGTCCATGCGGACCGGATCCCGTCGAAAAAACCCCTAACTCAACCTACTTTAGAAACCGACACACCCCTCCCCCCCGATTTTAGAAAATTCGTAACTCCGGTCCTATTGGGAACTAAGGGACCGGACCAACGCCGATCGAAAGGTCTCGTAGAGGCCTACAAGTCCCCACCATAGTCCCTTATGATCGGACGCACTCGAAAAAAACCACAGGGTTTTTTCGGTCCCTTCCAGTCCCTTCGGGCTCTCCCGCGCTACATTTCACATATGTGATAGCCCTCGTCCTCCCGCATCTTTTGATACCCATATCGCCCCAAAGTTCCATGGTAAGTGCCTATAACCTAACCTAACCTAACCTAACCTAACCTTAAAACCAACACCTAAAAAACCGAAAATCGCCTTAAAACCCGCGCTTAAAACCTAAAAAAACCCTTAAAAAACACTAAAAAAATCCCTTTAACCCAACCCCGAAACACCAAAAATCCCTTTAACCCAACACCTAAAATCCCTTTAAACCCATCGCAAAAAACAGCAATTTCCCTTAAACCCAACTAAACTAACACCAAAATCCCTTAAAACCAACACCTAAAAAACCGAAAATCGCCTTAAAACCCGCGCTTAAAACCTAAAAACCCTTAAAAACACTAAAAATCCCTTTAACCCAACCCCGAAACACCAAAAATCCCTTTAAACCAACACCTAAAATCCCTTTAAACCCACCGCAAAAACACACAAAAATCCCTACAACCCAACGCAAAAAACAGGAGGAGATAATAATATATATCGTTGGCTAGCCGCGTCGCCGTAGTCACCACGACGACGAAAACGACGCGATGTAATACGCGCAAACAGCGTTATTTATATATACGTAATATTTCCGTACGGCCGTCTGATACGGCGCGCGAAATCGATTAAGCGGCCGGCGCGTGCGATAACGACCGACCGCCGAAAACCGGCCGCCGAGAACCACTAATTACTACTATACGTGTTATTATTATAATAATATACGCGCGTGATACGCGACGAATAACACAAAAACATTCGAATCGTAATATCTCGGCAACCGTTAGAGATACGAAAAAAACACAAGACGCGAAAAAGCATTAAAAAACGCTTGGGATTCAGATTCTATGGGTCGAAAATCGATTTTTCGTAAAAAAAAACTGTTTTGACCCCCCCGACCGCATGATTGAAAACGTCATAAATCCCTCACTATTCGTAACTAACGGACCGTTTTTACACGAAAACGTCGTGCGCGCTCAGCTTTACATTTCCCACTCATAGTACGAGGGGTTATAACGTGTTTTAAAGGTTTTGTGTGCGAAATTCGACTTTTCGCGAAATACGCCGGCTGCGTACACGGTCACTATACGCCGTTGCCGGAATCGCGTATATGCGAAAAAAATTCGAATCGTGATATCTCGGCAACCGTTAGAGATACGAAAAAACGCAAGACGCTAAAAGTCTTAAAAACGCCGGGGATTCGGATTTCGTGGGTCGGGATTCGATTTTTTTCAAAAAAAAAATTTTTTTACATCCCCGCCCGCGGACGTCAAAAATCGATAACTCCGCTCCTATTCGTGACTAAGGGACGGGGTAAACGGCATCGGGTTACTGGTGCCGAGTACTATCCGAATCCGTCGAAAAAAAATTTTACCCCTCCCCCCCGAAAACTAAAAAATTCATAACGCCCCCCCTTTTGGGAACTAAGACACCGGGTTGACGGTAAACTGTCCTGCGTCCCCTAACCCACAATGCCCGCCCGGGTCGAAACGCCTAAAACGGGTTTGAAATTTCGTCGACCACAGGTAGCTACCTATCGCGATTTCGGAAAACGACGTTGGGTTACGATTCGAAGAAAATCCTAATAACTCCTGAAATATTGGGTTTAGGGCAGGGTCCGAGAGGACGAAAATACTCCTGCCGTCCATGCGGACCGGATCCCGTCGAAAAAACCCCTAACTCAACCTACTTTAGAAACCGACACACCCCTCCCCCCCGATTTTAGAAAATTCGTAACTCCGGTCCTATTGGGAACTAAGGGACCGGACCAACGCCGATCGAAAGGTCTCGTAGAGGCCTACAAGTCCCCACCATAGTCCCTTATGATCGGACGCACTCGAAAAAAACCACAGGGTTTTTTCGGTCCCTTCCAGTCCCTTCGGTCTCTCCCGCGCTACATTTCACATATGTGATAGCCCTCGTCCTCCCGCATCTTTTGATACCCATATCGCCCCAAAGTTCCATGGTAAGTGCCTATAACCTAACCTATCCTCTAACCCACCTACCCATCGCAAAAACACAAAATCCATTCAAGTGCCTATAACCTAACACCTAAAAACCGAAAATCGCCTTAAAACCCGCGCTTAAAACCTAAAAAAACCCTTAAAAAACACTAAAAATCCCTTTAACCCAACCCCGAAACACCAAAAATCCCTTTAACCCAACACCTAAACTCCCTTTAAACCCACCGCAAAAACACAAAATCCTTCAACCCAACGCAAAAACACCAAAATCCCTTAAAACCAACACCTAAAAACAGAAAATCGCCTTAAAACCCGCGCTTAAAACCTAAAAACCCTTAAAAACACTAAAAATCCCTTTAACCCAACCCCTGAAACACCAAAAATCCCTTTAACCCAACACCTAAAATCCCTTTAAACCCATCGCAAAAAAACACAAAATCCCTTCAACCCAACGCAAAAACACCAAAATCCCTTTAAAACCAACACCTAAAAACTGAAAATCGCCTTAAAACCCGCTTAAAACCTAAAAACCCTTAAAAACACTAAAAATCCCTTTAACCCAACCCTGAAACACCAAAAATCCCTTTAAACCAACACCTAAAATCCCTTTAAACCCCCCGCAAACAACCACCACACTCCCTTCAACCCAACGCAAAACACAGGAGGAGATAATAATATATATCGTTGGCTAGCCGCGTCGCCGTAGTCACCACGACGACGAAAACGACGCGATGTAATACGCGCAAACAGCGTTATTTATATATACGTAATATTTCCGTACGGCCGTCTGATACGGCGCGCGAAATCGATTAAGCGGCCGGCGCGTGCGATAACGACCGACCGCCGAAAAACCGGCCGCCGAGAACCACTAATTACTACTATACGTGTTATTATTATAATAATATACGCGCGTGATACGCGACGAATAACACAAAAACATTCGAATAGTGATATCTCGGCAACCGTTAGAGATACGAAAAAACACAAGACGCAAAAAAGCATTAAAAAACGCTTGGGATTCAGATTCTATGGGTCGAAAATCGATTTTTCGTAAAAATACTGTTTTGACCCCCGCCGCATGATTGAAAACGTCATAACTCCCTCGATATTCATAACTCAGGGACCGTTTTTACACTAAAACGTCGTGCGCGCACCGCTCTACGTTTCTTACCCATAGTACGAGGGGTTATAACGTGTTTTAAAGGTTTTGTGTGCGAAATTCGACTTTTCGCGAAATACGCCGGCTGCGTACACGGTCACTATACGCCGTTGCCGGAATCGCGTATATGCGAAAAAAAAAAAATTCGAATCGTGATATCTCGGCAACCGTTAGAGATACGAAAACGCAAGACGCTAAAAGTCTTAAAAACGCCGGGGATTCGGATTTCGTGGGTCGGGATTCGATTTTTTCAAAAAATTTTTTACCTCCCCGACCGCGGACTTCAAAATCGATAACTCCGCTCCTATTCGTGACTAAGGGACGGGGTAAACGGCATCGGGTTACTGGTGCCGAGTACTATCCGAATCCGTCGAAAAAATTTTACCCTCCCCGAAAACTAAAAATTCATAACGCCCCCTTTTGGGCTAAGACACCGGGTTGACGGTAAACTGTCCTGCGTCCCCTAACCCACAATGCCCGCCCGGGTCGAAACGCCTAAAACGGGTTTGAAATTTCGTCGACCACAGGTAGCTACCTATCGCGATTTCGGAAAACGACACGATTCGAAGAAAATCTAATAACTCCTGAACAGGGTCCGAGAGGACGAAAATACTCCTGCCGTCCATGCGGACCGGATCCCCGAAAAACCCCTAACTCAACCTACTTAGAAACCGACACACCCTCCCCGATTTTAGAAAATTCGTAACTCCGGTCCTAACTAACCGGACCAACGCCGATCGAAAGGTCTCGTAGAGGCCTACAAGTCCCCACCATAGTCCCTTATGATCGGACGCACTCGAAAAACCACACAGGGTTTTTCGGTCCTTCAGTCCCTTCGGGCTCTCCCGCGCTACATTTCACATATGTGATAGCCCTCGTCCTCCGCATCTTTTGATACCCATATCGCCCCAAAGTTCCATGGTAAGTGCCTATAACCTAACCTAACCTAACCTAACCTAACCCTAACCTAACCTAACCTAAAAAACCGAAAATCGCCTTAAAACCCGCGCTTAAAACCTAAAAAAACCCTTAAAAAACACTAAAAAAATCCCTTTAACCCAACCCCGAAACACCAAAAATCCCTTTAACCCAACACCTAAAATCCCTTTAAACCCATCGCAAAAACACCAAAATACCTTCAACCCAACGCCAAAAACACCAAAATCCCTTAAAACCAACACTTAAAAACCCTAAAATCGCCTTAAAACCCGCGCTTAAAACCTAAAAAAACCCTTAAAAAACACTAAAAAATCCCTTTAACCCAACCCCGAAACACCAAAAATCCCTTTAAACCAACACCTAAAATCCCTTTAAACCCACCGCAAAAAAACACAAAAATCCCTTCAACCCAACGCAAAAAACAGGAGGAGATAATAATATATATCGTTGGCTAGCCGCGTCGCCGTAGTCACCACGACGACGAAAACGACGCGATGTAATACGCGCAAACAGCGTTATTTATATATACGTAATATTTCCGTACGGCCGTCTGATACGGCGCGCGAAATCGATTAAGCGGCCGGCGCGTGCGATAACGACCGACCGCCGAAAAACCGGCCGCCGAGAACCACTAATTACTACTATACGTGTTATTATTATAATAATATACGCGCGTGATACGCGACGAATAACACAAAAACATTCGAATCGTGATATCTCGGCAACCGTTAGAGATACGAGAAAACGCAAGACGCGAAAAAGCCTTAAAAACGCTTGGGATTCAGATTCTATGGGTCGAAAATCGATTTTTCGTAAAAAATACTGTTTTGACCCCCGCCGCATGATTGAAAACGTCATAAATCCTCGATATTCATAACTCAGGGACCGTTCTTACACTAAAACGTCGTGCGCGCACCGCTCTACGTTTCTTACCCATAGTACGAGGGGTTATAACGTGTTTTAAAGGTTTTGTGTGCGAAATTCGACTTTTCGCGAAATACGCCGGCTGCGTACACGGTCACTATACGCCGTTGCCGGAATCGCGTATATGCGAAAAAAATTCGAATCGTGATATCTCGGCAACCGTTAGAGATACGAAAAAACGCAAGACGCTAAAAAGTCTTAAAAACGCCGGGGATTCGGATTTCGTGGGTCGGGATTCGATTTTTTTCAAAAAAAAAATTTTTTTACCTCCCCGACCGCGGACTTCAAAAATCGATAACTCCGCTCCTATTCGTGACTAAGGGACGGGGTAAACGGCATCGGGTTACTGGTGCCGAGTACTATCCGAATCCGTCGACAAAAAATGTTACCCTCCCCCGAAAACTAAAAATTCATAACGCCCCCTTTTGGGAACTAAGACACCGGGTTGACGGTAAACTGTCCTGCGTCCCCTAACCCACAATGCCCGCCCGGGTCGAAACGCCTAAAACGGGTTTGAAATTTCGTCGACCACAGGTAGCTACCTATCGCGATTTCGGAAAACGACGTTGGGTTACGATTCGAAGAAAATCCCTAATAACTCCTGAAATATTGGGTTTAGGGCAGGGTCCGAGAGGACGAAAATACTCCTGCCGTCCATGCGGACCGGATCCCGTCGAAAAAACCCTAACTCAACCTACTTTAGAAACCGACACACCCTCCCCGATTTTAGAAAATTCGTAACTCCGGTCCTATTGGGAACTAAGGGACCGGACCAACGCCGATCGAAAGGTCTCGTAGAGGCCTACAAGTCCCCACCATAGTCCCTTATGATCGGACGCACTCGAAAAAACCACAGGGTTTTTCGGTCCCTTCCAGTCCCTTCGGGCTCTCCGCGCTACATTTCACATATGTGATAGCCCTCGTCCTCCCGCATCTTTTGATACCCATATCGCCCCAAAGTTCCATGGTAAGTGCCTATAACCCGGAACACCAAAAATCCTTTAACCCAACACCTAAATTTAAACCCATCGCAAAAACACAAAATCCCTTCAACCCAACGCAAAAACACCAAAATCCTTAAAACCAACACCTAAAAACTGAAAATCGCCTTAAAACCCGCGCTTAAAACCTAAAAACCCTTAAAAACACTAAAAATCCCTTTAACCCAACCCCGAAACACCAAAATCCTTTAACCCAACACCTAAAATCCCTTTAAACCCATCGCAAAAAAACACAAAAATCCCTTCAACCCAACGCAAAAAACACCAAAATCCCTTAAAAACCAACACCTAAAAACTGAAAATCGCCTTAAAACCCGCGCTTAAAACCTAAAAACCCTTAAAAACACTAAAAATCCCTTTAACCTAACCCGAAACACCAAAAATCCTTTAACCCAACACCTAAAATCCCTTTAAACCCATCGCAAAAACACAAAATCCCTTCAACCCAACGCAAAAACACCAAAATCCTTAAAACCAACACCTAAAAACCGAAAATCGCCTTAAAACCCGCGCTTAAAACCTAAAAACCCTTAAAAACACTAAAAAATCACTATAACCAAAACCCGGAACAACAAAAATCCATTTAACCCAACACCTAAAATCCCTTTAAACCCACCGCAAAAAAACACAAAAATCCCTTCAACCCAACGCAAAAAACAGGAGGAGATAATAATATATATCGTTGGCTAGCCGCGTCGCCGTAGTCACCACGACGACGAAAACGACGCGATGTAATACGCGCAAACAGCGTTATTTATATATACGTAATATTTCCGTACGGCCGTCTGATACGGCGCGCGAAATCGATTAAGCGGCCGGCGCGTGCGATAACGACCGACCGCCGAAAAACCGGCCGCCGAGAACCACTAATTACTACTATACGTGTTATTATTATAATAATATACGCGCGTGATACGCGACGAAAAACAAAAACATTCGAATCGTGATATCTCGGCAACCGTTAGAGATACGAGAAAAACGCAAGACGCGAAAAAGCCTTAAAAAACGCCGGGGATTCAGATTCTATGGGTCGAAAATCGATTTTTCGTAAAAAAATACTGTTTTGACCCCCCCGCCGCATGATTGAAAACGTCATAAATCCCTCGATATTCATAACTCAGGGACCGTTCTTACACTAAAACGTCGTGCGCGCACCGCTCTACGTTTCTTACCCATAGTACGAGGGGTTATAACGTGTTTTAAAGGTTTTGTGTGCGAAATTCGACTTTTCGCGAAATACGCCGGCTGCGTACACGGTCACTATACGCCGTTGCCGGAATCGCGTATATGCGAAAAAAAAAAAATTCGAATCGTGATATCTCGGCAACCGTTAGAGATACGAATTAATAGCAAGACGCTAAAAAGTCTTAAAAAACGCCGGGGATTCGGATTTCGTGGGTCGGGATTAGATTTTTTTCAAAAAAAAAATTTTTTTACCTCCCCGACCGCGGACTTCAAAAATCGATAACTCCGCTCCTATTCGTGACTAAGGGACGGGGTAAACGGCATCGGGTTACTGGTGCCGAGTACTATCCGAATCCGTCGAAAAAAAATTTTACCCCTCCCCCCCGAAAACTAAAAAATTCATAACGCCCCCCCTTTTGGGAACTAAGACACCGGGTTGACGGTAAACTGTCCTGCGTCCCCTAACCCACAATGCCCGCCCGGGTCGAAACGCCTAAAACGGGTTTGAAATTTCGTCGACCACAGGTAGCTACCTATCGCGATTTCGGAAAACGACGTTGGGTTACGATTCGAAGAAAATCCCTAATAACTCCTGAAATATTGGGTTTAGGGCAGGGTCCGAGAGGACGAAAAATACTCCTGCCGTCCATGCGGACCGGATCCCGTCGAAAAAACCCCTAACTCAACCTACTTTAGAAACCGACACACCCCTCCCCCCCGATTTTAGAAAATTCGTAACTCCGGTCCTATTGGGAACTAAGGGACCGGACCAACGCCGATCGAAAGGTCTCGTAGAGGCCTACAAGTCCCCACCATAGTCCCTTATGATCGGACGCACTCGAAAAAAACCACAGGGTTTTTTCGGTCCCTTCCAGTCCCTTCGGGCTCTCCCGCGCTACATTTCACATATGTGATAGCCCTCGTCCTCCCGCATCTTTTGATACCCATATCGCCCCAAAGTTCCATGGTAAGTGCCTATAACCTAACCTAACCTAACCATTTTTTTTTTTTTTTTTTGTAATGCGCTCCATAACCGCATGGGGGGAACTTTGCCTTCCGGTAATCCTACCCCCATGCAGTCGAGTGCCGTTTATTCACACTAAAACACAATAATTACACTGTTGCGGGACTGTGATGGGCCATTTTCCCACACACCAATCCTTACAATATTAATTTACAAATACATGAGGGGCTCTATCCCCTCTATTTTGCCCATTGGGCCACAGTACATTTTTAACTAAATTAATTTAATTATGATGGTTGTTGTTGTCGCCTTCTTTCTTCCTCCTCTCTGGTTGACAGCACGTTGGTGATGAAGCTGGTTATCGCTTCCCAGTGATTCCTGTTCTCCATCATTTGGTTGACTGCTGACTCTGGGGTGAACTCTGCTTCGATCCTAGCCTCTAGTTCCCGTCGTTGCCTCCACCAGCGGTCGCAACTGAAGAACGCGTGTTCTGCATCATCCATGGGCGCTTTGCAGTCATAACACTCCGGGTTGTCCAGCTTTTTAAATTTAAACAGGTAGCTGCCAAAACACCCATGTCCGGTAAGAAACTGCGTGATGTGGTAGCTGGTGTCTCCGTAGCCTCTCGTTACCCATGGCTTCAAATCAGGTATGAGTCTTCTTGTCCACCGGCCGGTTTCGGATATCTCCCATTCGCTCTGCCACTCTCGGATAGACTCCATTGTCGCCCATTCGCTTTAGCTCGTGTGTTTTGTATTTTTCTGCCGCTTCGAGTTTCGGGGGTATGCCTGCCACGACCAATATCGCATTTGTGGACACCGTCTTGTACGAGTTATTCTTATAGCCATTTTCCGCTGTGGCCCTGAAATCACCTGTATATTTTTCTGGAACACTAGGGCTGATGACCATACCGGTGCTGCGTACAGCAGTTGATTTTGGGCGACGGACATCAACAGCTGCCGTTTCTATGTTTTGGTCCTCCAATGTTGGGCATAAGTCTTGCCAGCGAGCAAATCGTTTTGTGGCCTTTGCTGCTGCACACTCCAGGTGTTTACCGAATCCTACCTTCCTACTAAGTTCGATACCTAGATACCTTATCTGTTCTTTGAGCTGGAGTTGAACGTTCTCGAGAAAAAATCTAGGGGTTTGGTAGCCGCGCTTCGTAGTTAGCATAATTGCTTCCGTTTTGTTGACTGACAAACTAAGTCCCATTTCGGTCATCCATTCGGCCACTACATTCAGCGACGAGTTCATAGCCTCTTCCAAGTCCGCTGTGGTGCGTCCCGTTGCCAAGATCGCCACATCATCGGCGAAAGCAATTAAGGTTGAACTCGATACTCCTTGGATGTTTCCCGGCATCTCCGTTTGCAGCAGGTCATCGTACATGACATTCCAAAGCGTTGGTCCAAGAACTGAGCCTTGGGGAACGCCACATGTGACCGCGCGTCGTTCGTTATCACCGTACAGTAGCGCCCTGTTGCTGAGGTAGCTTCTCAAGACCCGTGTCAAGTACATTGGGACTCTCTTTGTCACCAAGGCGTCATCTATTTTGGCCCATGCCGCTGTGTTAAATGCGTTTGCCACGTCTAAGGAGACCATGGCACATAGCTGTCTCTTGCGCAAAGGACCTTTTCCCGCTTTATTCACTACTTCCATAGCTAACATAATCGCATCCACTGTTGAGCGCCCTTTCGTAAATCCAAACTGGCGATCGCTCATACCTCCGGCTTGTTCGAGATGGTCTTCCAGCCTCTTCTTGATGACTCTTTCCAGGAGCTTACCGACTGTGTTCAGCAGGCAAATCGGTCTGTATGACGCTGGTTCTTCTAGCGGTTTATTACCCTTTTGGAGTAGCACCAGTTTTGCCTCCTTCCAGGCAGTCGGGAAGTGTCCCTCCTGGAGGCATTTGTTTAAGGTACCGATTATGAGCTCCGGCTTTGCCCCTATTATGTGCTTGACGATAGCGTCCGGAATGCCATCTGGTCCTGGCGCCTTGTTCTGCGGGAGGTTTGATCCTATCTGCTTTAGTTCCACGTCCGTTATCCGTGGGAACTCTTCGGTCTCTGCCATTGTGAACCATTCCGGCGCCTGTTGGCTGGGGAACAGCGTGTCGACTATTAGCTCAAGCCGTCCCGGTATCGTTAATCCCGTTATAGGCCTGCGGCCAACTAGGTTTTTGGTTACCAACTTGAAGGGGATGCCCCAAGGATCCACCTCCACTTGTTTGCATAGGTCTCGCCAGCTTTTTTCCTTGCTTTTCCTTATCTCTACTTTAAGTTTCTTCTTCAGCTCCCTGTATTCGTTGAGCTTCTGGCTACAATCCTCGTTTCGGTGTCTTCCTCTACGGAGCATCCTCCTTGCGTGCATGCACTCTTTCCTAAGGTTTGAGATTGCCGTGGACCACCAGTGACATGGCTTCTTCCCTCCTTTGTATGTCCCCTTAGGCATGCAGTTGTTGCACGCTGCTGCAAGAAGCTCGGAACATTGTGCCGCATTTTCTTCCGCGTTTGTCGCCGTTGGCGCTCTGGCGCCGAGGATAAAAATATCCAGCTTGTTTCTGTCAAGCTTCCTCCAGGCCCAGCCGTGCCGTTTCACTGTTGGTCTTCTGTCTGTCCCATTTAATTTGAATAATATATACTGATGGTCGCTCATTGTCTCCTGCTCTAGAACTACCCATTTTCCGAACTTTTTGCTTACTCCTGGCGTCGCCATTGTTAGATCTAGGAACGAGTTGCCACGCGGAAAAGTTGGCGTTTTTCCGTCGTTCATTACTAGGAGATTTAGTGACTCAGCCATCTCTAGCAGTGCTTCTCCTCTTCGGTTCGTTCCCGATGATCCCCAGACCTGGGCATGCGCATTGAAGTCTCCTGATATAATCACTTCTCCGCTAGCTGATCTGATGCTATACTCTAGGAAGTTCAAGAAGTCCAGGAAATCCTCTATCTGGCAATTTGGTGTAATGTAGCAGCTGTAAATTCTTAGAGATCTCAGTTCGGCCCATGCGAATCCCGCACCTGCTCCGGTTCTCATCACCTCGGTGTCCTGGTGTAAGTAGAGTGCGCACTTACTATCGGTGCTACCTACCCAACCTGGCTGGCTCGGTATCCTGTTGGGCTCGCTTACGCATAGAACGTCGGCTCCTTTCTCCGTCATCGTATGTAGGGCTAGATCCTGGGCTTCCCTGCTCCTGTTTGTATTGATCTGTAAGAACGTAGCCATCTACATTCTATACTGACCGTTGACCTCCGGTTGGCTCCTGCCTGCGTGATCGCTGTTTTGAACATTACGTGTTCCTTGTGCCGCGTCAAGGTTGCTGCTGTCTGCAAGCGCTCCTCTAGTTTTTGAGAATAGTGCTGTCTCCTGTTGCGGCGCCTCGCATTTGTTCGCAAAGTGGCCTTCTTCCCCACACCGTCTGCAGCATCTAGATCTATCCGGACCGTTGCATTTCTTGGAGTCGTGCCCGTAGGCCAAGCATCGGAAACACCTAATCTTTCCGTCGCTTAGGCGAACTCTACAGCTTACCATTCCTATTTTTATGTGCCCTGCACCCACCAGGATACGCGCTACCTGTGACGGAGCGAGGACTACGGCGACCTGAACACCTCCGTATTGTTTCCTAAGGCTTAGAACCCTTACCTCGTTTCGCTCGTTGCTTGTGATCTTCGCGATAGCATCCAGAATCTCCTCCCTCTCCGTCCATTCGTCCAGGTCCTTGATTTCCACCATTGTTCTTGGTTGAAGCGCCCTGACGCCTACTTCATCACCCACCGATCTCGCCACTTCTCCCCTGACTGCTTCTACCTGGGCGGGGTCTCCTCGGATGCGGATCAGCAAACCTCCATTTTTTGCCTGACGCATTCCCACTACGCTGTTACCAATTATTTCCTTGTTGGCTTCCTGACGTATCCTCTTCGCCACTGTCGAATATTCCTCCTTGCTGACATCTACTAGTATCGCGGGTGGCCTGGCTCTCACCGCACCTTCTTTGTTTTTCCTGAGCGGCCCGGTCGACGTTGGTTTCGGGTTCCGTTTTTTTGACCTCCTGCCGATGACCTCGGTCCACGATGGGCCAGGGCCCTCTGGGTCGTTCGTTGCGTTGACTTGTTGTTCTCTTTCCCCCTTCCGTGGAGGCTCTTCGTTTTTGGAACTCTCTGTTTTGTTTTTGTGACTCAATGTGGCCCCAGATGATATTTGAGCCAGGTCGGCAATTATTTTGTCTAATTTTTGATCGTGTTTGGCGAGTTTTTCGTCCTGGCTTTTTAACCTCTCTTGTGTCCAGGATGAAATTCCTCCCAAGCCTTCAGCCTGATGGTTTCGAGATATTGACTCTAATTTTTGCTGGGCGCGCTGCTGCTGGCTCGACTGCTCTTCCCGTAATTCTTTAATTAATTTTGTAGTTTGTTCGTGCTGTTGTTGTTGCTGCTGCTGTAGGTTTCGGACGCGCAGTTCTGCCGCGTCGGGAGAACGCGTCATACCAATTTTCTTCGCAACGCTTAAAAATTCTCTAAAACATTGACCTAATGTTCTGGTCCCCGATTTTATGTCCATTTTTGTGTTTGGCGCCGCCTGAACTGACGCTTCCAAAGCTTCTAAGTATCTCTGAGTGTCCTCCAGTAGCTTTACGTATTTCGTTTCCGCTTGTGCCCGTGTGGTGCCTACAGTAATGTCGGTGGACTTTCTGCCACCGGGGGGAGCCTGTTTCGCACTCCCCCCGCCAGTCGTATTACCAGCCCCTTGGCTGGCCCCAGGAGCCTGGCTCGGAACTCCTGGGATTTTGGTGCATACGGTTGATGACGACACCTGGGGCGTGCACCGTCCCCCAGCCGCCGGCTCTGGGGCATCCGACGCCCCTGAAGCAGTAACCTAACCTAACCTAACCTAACCTAACCTAACCTAACCTAACCTAACCTAACCTAACCTAACCTAACCTAACCTAACCTAACCTAACCTAACCTAACCTAACCTAACCTAACCTAACCTAACCTTTTTTTTTTTTTTTTTTACTCTTCGAAATCGTGGCTAGGGAGGGAACCGCCGTGAGGCATTACTTCCTCCCTAGCCACATCGTTTATTGTGAAAATCCAAAAATTTAACAAAAAATAAGGGGATAAAACACAATACTTTCTTCGGCGGCATAGCTACGGGTACAAAACCACACGTAGCTATGCCGCGGGGGGGGGGGGTACCTTAGTACCATACAACAAAAAAGGGGGGCTCTAACCCCCTCTTTTCGGCCGTCGGCCCACATCTTAGAAACTTAACTAATGAGTCAAAGTTCTTCAGTGGGCTTCTTCACGCTCCGGTAGTTGTACCGG
The DNA here is from genome assembly GCA_032441825.1 of Chaetogeoica ovagalla. Lineage (NCBI taxonomy): Eukaryota > Metazoa > Arthropoda > Insecta > Hemiptera > Aphididae > Chaetogeoica > Chaetogeoica ovagalla. The sequence goes on along the minus strand of JAMBTI010000052.1, from coordinate 3,902 downwards.
AGGACCACACAATCCAATACAACAGCCGTCCCGTCTTCCACCTGCTGGGCCGGTCTCCATTCTTCCGCCGGTCGACCGGGGGGGAGGCGCGGTCAACCATCTCGGGCCACCTTGCCTAGGGGCCACGCCTCGACCCCCCGGGGACGTCTTCGTCTGTTGACCGGCCAGCTGCTCCGTCTCCCGGTCCCGTTGTCGTCCTGTTCTTGGCGGCCAGCCACACTGTTCCTGGATTGACCCGACGTCCGAGAGGGCAGCCCCTTCCGGGAACTGCACATGCCCTCGATCCGCCGGGCCTTCTCCGTACTGGGTGTGACTGGACCGCCGCCGCCGTCTTCGTCACCGGCCAGCCAATTAAGGCAAGCCGGTGACACATTGATCCACGACCAGCTTCACCGAACTCTAGGTCGTCCCGACGCCCAAGTAGATGTGGTCCCCTCCTCAGCATACGCTTCGGATAAGGACCAACACCTACCCAGACCGCCAGGACTCCCAATCTCGGATGTGGCTGGTCCGCTGCGCCTGGTCCCAGGACCGGGAGACGCCACCCCGACTCCAACCAATTAAGGCCAGAGCCGGGATCTGGGACCGCTTAGTAAGACCCAATTAAGGGCCCGCAAGCTCCCCCACCACGGCAAGGTGGGTCCCGTCGGGGGAGAACCTAACCTAACCTAACCTAACCTAACCTAACCTAACCTAACCTAACCTAACCTAACCTAACCAAAAATTTTTTTTTTTTTTTTTTTTTTTTTTATTACGGTATCGTGGGGGGGGTCCGGAAATGTCAAAGACATTTCTTCGGGAATCCCCTCCACATCGTTTATTGATCAAAAATAAACACAATTACAATAACAATACAAAGAACAAATGATTAAGTAAATTACAAAATGGGACGGCTCTATCCATCCAACAGTTCGCCTTCGGCGTACATTCTAAACGACCTTAACTACATTGAAAAAATAAAATATATACATATGTTGCGACTGCACTACACCTGTCGCCGCCACGCTGCCGCTCGGGCGCCAGAAGCTTCCCTCAGCCTCTCCTCCTTCTCCTTCTCCGACATCACGTGGTGGATGAATCCCGCTATCGCATCCCATGCCCTCTTGCCGCTCAGCATCAGCGTCTCCAAATTTGCCGCGTTGACCACCGAGCCCAACTCCTCCTGCATCCTGGTCCGCTCCGTTTCCCAACTGGCACACTCGAACATCGTGTGCCTCGCATCGTCCACCTCGGCTCCACAGTGCAAGCACTCGCTCGTCGGCTCCTTCTTGATCCTCTGCAGATACGCACCAAAACACCCGTGCCCGGTAAACACCTGCGTCGTGTGGTAGCTCAGCTCGCCGTGGCCCCGGTCACACCAGCCGTCCAGGTCAGGGATCAACTCCCTTGTCCACAGACCTTTGGTAGACGACGCCAGGCGAGCTTTCCACTCCTCCCTCACACGGGTGCGTATCGAACGGTTCGCCTCCGGTGTATCCAACTCTGGATGACGCCGAAGCCCGAACCGTTGTCGCCTTTCCCTTGCGCAGAGGTCGATTGGTGGGGTCCTTGACAGCACATTGATCGCCTCATAGGACACCGAGCTGTAGGCACAAATACTTCTAGCCAGCACCCTGCGCTGAACCTTCTTCAGCTTCTCGACGTAGGAAGGGATGTACTGGGTCGCTCGGCCCATGATGGTGCACCGTACAGCATGACCGAATGCGCTACCGCAGACAGCAACCGCCTCCTTGACTCCTTCGGGCCGCCCACATTCGGCATCAACCGCGACAAGGCTGAGATCGTCCTCTCCCCCTTCCGAGCTGACGCCGTAAGGTGGGCCTTGTACAATAGGGAATCGTCGATGACTACGCCGAGGTACGTCAACTTCCTGCTCAGTACTAGCTGCCGGTCTCCTATGAATAACTGCGGTTTAACGTACTTGTACCTGTTCGTGAACACCACCGCCTCGGTTTTGTCCACGGACAAGGTAAGTCCAAGTTGGCCGATCTCCTCCACCACCTTTTCCAACGCTTCGTTCGCCCTGAACTGCAGATCCGCTATGGAGTCGGCAACGGCCACCACTAATGTGTCGTCCGCAAAACCGAGCAACTCCGACCCATCCCGCAAATGGAGTCGGAGCACCCGGTCGAACGTGACGTTCCACAATAGGGGGCCTATTACCGAACCTTGGGGCACTCCTCCGGTGACTGCTACTTCCAACGCACCCCTTTCCGCGTATGGAGCGTCTATCTCCGCCGTGCGCCCTGTAAAATAGGACCTGAACATCCGCAGCAAGTATGGCGGCACCTCCCAGGTGCGGAGTGCATCCATCACCTTGCCCCACGTTATCGTGTTGAATGCGTTTTTTATATCCAGGCTTATGGCCACTGCAAATTTCCCTCGGCTTGTCGCGAATGTAAGCTTCTCGCTGAGCGCTCGTACCGCATCGTCCGTGGAAACACCTCTGCGGAACCCGTACTGATTCGGTGCAAGACCGCCGCGGGCATCTATGTGCGCTTGCAACCTAAAGTTAAGCAGGCATTCAAGGGCTTTACCAGTATCGCTCAACAGGCAAACCGGACGGTATGAGGAGGGTTCGCCCAACGGTTTCTGGCCCTTCCTCAACAACACGATGCGAGCCCTCTTCCACGCTGTGGGGAAGGAACCCCGGCTCAAGCATGCGTTGAAGAGGTCGGTGTGGATTGACGGATCGCTCTTGTACACCGCGTCAATAATCTTGCTTGAAATGTTGTCCATGCCAGAAACCGTGTTCTTTTTTCGAATTTTGTCCACCACTCTGTCTACCTCCTCCCTGGTAAACAGCGGGATCTCCATAGCTGAATGATCTTCCTCCCCATACCGTCCGTCGAGGATCGGAAGTGTTGGAAACAACGTTCTCGTGACCTCCAGCAACTTAGAAACTTCCATCCTACTCGCTTCCGATGGTCCGCGTAGTTTGCGCATTACGATTTTGTAGGGTTTGCCCCATGGGTCCCTGTCGACTGACGCGAGAAGCTCCTTCCAACACCTTCCTTTGCTTTCCTGGATAGCACGAGTCAGCATGCGCCTGGCCTCTTTGTACGCCTCTCCGACGATGCGTTTCTCCGCGATTTCCTGGGCTGCATCGTATACCGCTCCGTTGCTCGTCACCCTCTCCCGGACCATTCTGAAATAAGAGGCTTTCCTTGTCTTAGCTCTCTTGGCCCTTATGCACCGCTTGCGTAGCTCCTGGATTTCGTCCGTCCACCAGAACACTGGAGGCTTGCCCGGTGGAGGAGGCTTCTTTCTTCTCAGCGCGAAGTCGCACGCCTTGCTGATACGCTGTTCCACCTCGCTCGCCAACTCGTCCGCATCCATTGTCGCCCTGTCCATTGCTGACCGCCCTGACCCTTCGGCTAACAGCAACCCCGCAGTAATGGCGTCGGTATCTACCCCCTCGGATGTGACCCACCCTCGCGCTGTATTCGGTGGTGTCACTCTCCTTACCATTGCGTGCTGGACTTCGTATGAGACGTACTCGTGGTCACTCATGCTGTCCAAGTCCCCTCGGACCCTCCAGTTCCTGATCGCTCTCATCAACGATCCCGAGGCCAGCGTCAAGTCCACGATCGAACCCCGTCCAATTCCAACGAACGTGGGCGCCACTCCCTCGTTGACCACTTGCAATGCCAGCTCGTCGAGGAAGTCGGTGAGCATATCCCCTCTCCGATTCTGGCACCAGTCGCCCCAAGCTGCCGAACGGGCGTTGAAGTCCCCTGCCAGCAATACCGGGGTATGCGACAACCGAGCTCCCCTGACAAGGTCCTCCAGGCGAGAAATGAGGGCCCTGAATTCCGCTTCCGATTTCCTTGGAGGTACGTAGCATGAGACGACGCGGATCCCGTTAATTCGAGCAGACACGAATTCGGGATCTGACACGA
>JAMBTI010000051.1:0-55746 GCA_032441825.1 Chaetogeoica ovagalla | reverse complement strand
AACCTAACCCAATCCCAATCCTAACTCTAACTCCAACCTAACCTAACCTAACCTAACCTAACCTAACCTAACCTAACCTAACCTAACCTAACCTAACCTAACCTAACCTAACCTAATCTAACCTAACCTAACCTAACCTAACCTAACCTAACCTAACCTAACCTAACCTAACCTAACCTAACCTAACCTAACCTAACCTAACCTAACCTAACCTAACCTAACCTAACCTAACCTAACCTAACCTAACCTAACCTAACCTAACCTAACCTAACCTAACCTAACCTAACCCAATCCCAACCTAACCTAACCTAACCCAACCTAACCTAACCCAACCTAACCTAACCTAACCCAACCTAACCTAACCTAACCTAACCCAATCCCAACCTAACCCAATCCCAACCTAATCCCAACCTAACCTAACCTAACCTAACCTAACCTAACCTAACCTAACCTAACCTAACCTAACCTAACCTAACCTAACCTAACCTAACCTAACCTAACCTAACCTAACCTAACCTAACCCTAACCTAACCTAACATAAACTAACCTAACCTAACCTAACCTAACCTAACCTAACCTAACCTAACCTAACTCAACCTAACCTAACCTAACCTAACCTAACCTAACCTAACCTAACCTAACCTAACCTAACCTAACCTAACCTAACCTAACCTAACCTAACCTAACCTAACCTAACCTAACCTAACCTAACCTAACCTAACCTAACCTAACCTAACCTAACCTAACCTAACCTAACCTAACCTAACGTAACCTAACCTAACCTAACCTAACCTAACCTAACCTAACCTAACCTAACCTAACCTAACCTAACCTAACCTCACCTAACCTAACCTAACCTAACCTAACCTAACCTAACCTAACCTAACCTAACCTAACCTAACCTAACCTAACCTAACCTAACCTAACCTAACCTAACCTAACCTAACCTAACCTAACCTAACCTAACCTAACCCAACCCAACCTAACCCAACCTAACCTAACCTAACCTAACTCCAACCTAACCTAACCTAACCTAACTCAACCTAACCTAACCTAACCTAACCTAACCTAACCTAACCTAACCTAACCTAACCTAACCTAACCTAACCTAACCTAACCTAACCTAACCTAACCTAACCTAACCTAACCTAACCTAACCTAACCTAACCTAACCTAACCTAACCCCTAACCTAACCTAACCTAACCTTAAAAACACCAAAAATCCATTTTAAAATCCCTTAAAACACAAAAAAAAAAATCCCTTAAAACAAAAAAAATCCCTTTTTTTTAAAAAAAATCCCTTAAACACAAAAAATCCCTTTTTTAAAAAAAATCCCTTAAAAACAACTAAAAATCCCTAAAAACAACAAAACATAACCAAAATCCCTTTTTTAAAAATCCTTTAAAAAAAATCTCTTAAAAACACCAAAAATCCATTTTAAAATCCCTTAAAACACAAAAAAAAATCCCTTAAAACAAAAAATCCCTTTTTTTTAAAAAAATCCCTTAAACACAAAAAATCCCTTTTTTAAAAAAAATCCCTTAAAAACAACTAAAAATCCCTAAAAACAACAAAACATAACCAAAATCCCTTTTTTAAAAATCCTTTAAAAAATCTCTTAAAAACACCAAAAATCCATTTTAAAATCCCTTAAAACACAAAAAAAAAAAAAAAAATCCCTTAAAACAAAAAAAATCCCTTTTTTAAAAAAAATCCCTTAAACACAAAAAATCCCTTTTTTTAAAAAAAAATCCCTTAAAAACAACTAAAAATCCCTAAAAACAACAAAACCTAACCTAAATCCCTTTTTTAAAAATCCTTTAAAAATCTCTTAAAAACACCAAAAATCCATTTTAAAATCCCTTAAAACACAAAAAAAAATCCCTTATAACACAAAAAATCCCTTTTTTAAAAAAAATCCCTTAAACACAAAAAACCCTTTTTTAAAAAAAGATCCCTTAAAAACAACTAAAAATCCCTAAAAACAACAAAACATAACCTAAATCCCTTTTTTAAAAATCCTTTAAAAAATCTCTTAAAAACACCAAAAATCCATTTTAAAATCCCTTAAAACACAAAAAAAAAAAAAAAAAACCGATAAAATGCCGAGAACTTGTCAGATCACCGCAATTGTTAGATCAAAAAAAAACGAACGCTATTAAACCGCGAAAACGAAAAGTTTCCGTACGGCCGTGGCGCGCGCGTACCGGTCCCCGCGGCGGCGGCCGACAACGACGACGCGCGCGCCGCGTAAAAAAAAATATATTTCGTATCGACGCACTCAAAATGCGATAACTCACTCAATTTTCGACCGATTAGCGCGCCCGACGCGGGGACGGCTGTGCGTCGCGAGACGGATGCAACGGTGCCTCGAGCGAGAAAATCGGTCAAAAAAAAAAAATAAAAAAAAAATTAAAAATAACTTACGTACGTATTATGCTTTCCACACTACCATTGAGGTACATAAATGAGCGCATTTTTTTTAACGTGGTATCCCCAATAGGTCTAATCCACGGTCAATTTTTACTATTTTTTTTTCAACTCACTTACTTTGGTTCTCATTGACGATACCGTCCTTCCTTTACCTAGGAAGGGCGGCATCGTCAAAAGAAATTTTATTCCCTCCGTTGACTGTAGTCGTTCCGGGTCGGTCACGAGGAGCGTGGAGAGGACGTCAATTTCCTCGTCGGTGTACAACTTCCTCCTTTTCGGGGGAGTGCGGCGAGGTGTTGACGGCGACGGTGTTTTCGGGCCTGGAAACGTACAAATGAATTGGATTGTCAGTTGCGTATTTTAGAAATATAGACGGTAGTATTATTAGAATTATATTATTGTTAACGTACTCGTTGGATAGACATAGCCACGTTGCAGTTCTTTGGGAATCTGCCCCCGACTTGTGACATAGGCTGTAAAAGATTTTAAATCGTTAGATTTAATGTCATTAGATTATTGAATTATATTTTACTTACGAATTTCGATGTCCGTCGGCGTATCAGTCAAAGCGACCGGATCACCCCAAAAACGGGCGTCCGGTCCAATGACTTTACGACCCGTTGTCGGCAGATTCCTATCTAGATCCATGGCCCGGAGTCGTATCGTTTGATACGACTCTTTCACCATCGCCGTCACGTCCAGGTCCTCTCTAGCCACTTTGTACACCGACTCTGGAGCTGTGTATAAAGGAAGTTTCATATAAGTATACGTACATAAAATTATTTGTACATTGAGCTCACGTATGCCGGTCGCTCCGATGTTCTTAGCCGTCATTTTTAGTGAAGTACTGTTTAGTTCCTTTAGGAACTTATCCCTTCTAGCCTTGATGACGGCTTTTTTTTCGTTTTCGACATCCTCCAGAAAGGTTTTGATCCGTCCTCTCGGCTGAAAAAAAAAAAAAAGTGTTGTGTCAATATTAGAATATATTGTATTTGTTGACGGCATTAATAATGTGGATCCGAGAGTGCTTATTATTCGATTCGTATTCATACTCACTGTTGTGTCCGCTACGGTGTTACGAGTGACCTCTTCCCCGGAATCGCTCATTTCGATGTTTTTCTATTGAAAAAAAATAAAAAATAATGAGTTTCAAACGAACCGATATTTTTAAAAACTAACATAAAATTTATTATTTTTGAAAATTTTTTTTTTTTAAATTACCTTAAAGTCGGAGGGATTTTTAAGAAAGGAGAAAAAAAAAAATAGTAGTTTGATACGGTTTCAAACAAAAAAGAAAATACGATGCTGTTGCATGGAAAACGCTGTTGCACGGAAGACACTGCTGCAAGGACGACGGCGCTCGGTATAATGTATAAATATTTTCGTTTTAATAGCCGTGTTGTGTGATCGGACGACAAAAACAACGCGAAATATTAATGAGGGTGTGTCGGATGTGCGGGCGCGTATCCGCTACAATTAAGGACCGAGGGAAAATTGGCCGCCGAGAGTTATTAGTCATATCTTTTTATATATTATACACACGTAATACGAATAACTTTCTTTTTTTTTTTTTTTTCTTTTTTCCTTTTTTTTAATATCGGCAATACACCCACTGCCCGGAAAGCCGTTAAGCAAAACTTCGTTCAATACGAACAAAAACTTACCAAACCTAACCGGCGCGGTAGCGGAACGGCGGCGGCCGTGGCCGTGGCGCGCGTACCGGTCCCCGCGGCCGACGACGACGCGCGCGACGCGTAGAATATATTTTGTATCGAGACTCACTTAAAATGCGATAACTCACTCAATTTTTTACCGATTAGCGCGCCAGAAGCTGGGACGGCTATACGTCGCGAGACGGATCCAACGGTGCCTCGAACGAGAAAATAGGTCAAAAAAAAAAAAAAAATAAATAAATAAATAAATACGCTAGCTATTGATTCGTACGGTATCGCGGCCAGAGAGGGTACCCGTTAGGCATTACTGGCCGCATCGTTTATTTTTGAAACCAATAATACAACAGTAAAACACAAATTCTAACGTAACAATTGATACGTAGATAACAGAGATAAACAAAAAATATATACATGCATAAGAAATAAATAATAAAGAATTGATAAGTTATATAAAGAAGAAATAAATTAAAAAAAAAAAAAAAAAAATAAAAAGTCATGGTTACGTTGTCTTCACCGCCTTTCCATCGTTCCTAAGCCGGCTGCCTCGGCCGCAATCTGGTCGACTGTTAACCGGACAACGTGAGCATCTAAGGCAGCCGGCTTCCCCACGTTGACCCAATCGTAACTAGACAAGAAAAAAAAATTCGATATAATACATAAAATTACTTTTAAAAATCGAGTTAATGACTCGGTGGTACAGGATAAAATCCGAAAAAAAGAAAATTACTTACTATCTCGCGGTGGAGGCCGGTGAGAGAATCCGCAGCGGGAAGACCTCGATGGCTTCGATTTTGTCAGTTAACGACGACACGACGTCGTCGAAATCTTCCCGCAACGATATTAACAGCCTCACCACGTCCGTCACTCGTACGGTCGGCCGCAGGAAACAGGCCAATACGTCAGACGGTGGAAGAAGGCCATCCACCGACAGTCTAACGTACGACCTATCACTCTGCGACCGACTGTCGTATGCCCGCAAAACCGCAGCTCTTCTGAAACACGTGTTCCATGAGGAAGGTGCGGCGATTTCGCAGGCGTTCGCGACGTACGTCCCCAGTACGTATATCCACCAATTTGCGCACTGCAAAACAATTTAACAAACAAAAATGTTAGGCTAAACGCTTCGACGATATTAAACATTAAATAGATAATTACTTCTTCAGCGGTGCAGGATATCAGATCGTACTCTCCCAAAGAGTTGAAAATTGACACCAAGATTTTCCGGTCGTTTGGGAGAGGCAGATGCTCCACACTTGGGATGGGTCCAATGTGTGGTGTTGCCCGATTGCCGTCCAGTTGACACTTATAAAACCGTACTGGTTCCGCCTCACCTTGGCCGTCGAACCGACATGCGTTTGGTGGGCGGGAACCAGTACCTTTGTCCTTCGGTTATCCAGCCTGTACGTCGAGCCGCTGATGAAATAGTGCATCAATATGATCACGTCATATAATTCGGCAAGGGCCTGTGGAATAAGAATCAAAAATTTAGAAAATGTTTTTAAATCAAATCAGTATACATTAGATTAACATTACTAACGTTTCTGGTGAAATGGCGTTTGTGAATTTCGGCCAGGATTCGTGAAGTACTGTCGACAAAAAACCTGAACGTTGAGTTGATATACAACGGCCATTGCGTATTCGAGATGGACAGCAACTCGTTCACGACCACAAAATCCACTAGGCGCTGCCCGTAACTGGGCAACAGACCCAGGATCTGTGTTGGTGAATGGTTGCTGAAAACCATTTCGAACCGCAGTGATGGCCCTTCTAAACAACACTGACAGTAAGAACGCAACCTACTAAGGCCATTGCCGGTATCACCGAGTGCCCGGAGAGTCTCGAAACGGCTGCTCAAAAGAGCAGGCCCGCCGAATACGGCCCAGACAAATGGTGATACGGCGTTGGAAAGCCGCACCCTGTGTACGCCCGGATCGTACGCTTGGACGTAAGTCATAAAGGGCAAGGCGGGGACCTGTGCCCTGAATGACTTAGCACGAAAGTACACCTGGTCGTACACGAGGTGGGCACAATAGATGGTTGGGTTCTTAAAGACGGACAGTAGTTTTTGCCGAACGCACTTCACGACCCTGGACTTCGAATGCGCCGTAAACGTGACCGCGACGTGGACCTGGAATAACCGAATGGACAGATGGCAGAGATCGTGAAACTGGACAATGTGTTGACGGAACACTGGCACGGGCAACTGAAGACCATGTGTGGCGGTGTAAAAGCTATTGGAAAAAACAAATGTTCGTGTAAATAGCATATAAAATTACAAACACGATTCACACTTACATGAACATAACGTTTTCAAAACCATCGCTATTCATCAATTGAAAAACGTTATTCGAAAACGCCTCATAGTCCTCAGGGTACACCACAATTGACCCATCCATGTCCGCGCTTTGGGTGGACGGATCGCCACAATGCACGACGGACCGGCTGTCTCTACGGAGTTTGCCGAAAGCGGGAAATATAAAACTTTCCAGGAATCGTTGCCGCCACGGTATACGAGTTACCTAAAATTAAATCAGACGGTTATTTTGTTAGTAACCACCACGTACGATATAGTTAAATTTATATATGACAAAAAAAACCGATGTACCTCTGCGATTTCGTCGCCGGGATCGGTGTCGGTATCGTCGCTGGACGATGACGACGAATTTTCGGCGGGTCTATCGTACGATATTAGTACGTATATCGGTTGTACGGTGGACGACGGGTCTTGCAGAGTAAATTCTAAACGGACACCTGACACCACCATATAAATTTTAGCAAACGATTATAATTTTAAAAAGAAAAAAAATTATGTAAGCCGATATAAATCGTACCTTTTCCAGAAAAATACGCGTCCAATAGCTTGATATTTTCGCATTTTTTCGCGAAACAGGCATTTTTTCCGAACTTAATTTTCATCGGACGATCGTTTGTTTTGTATGCGCCGAGGTGATCAAATACGACGGCAAAACTGTCTACGTCGACGACGGGCTCGATTAGATATTTGGACATGGCCTTCCGGTTGAGCGGTTGAAACTATTACGTGTGTACGAAAACAAAACATTTATAATAAAATATTATTTTTGAAATTTTTTTTTTTTTTTTTTTTTTTTAAATTACCTTCACGTCCGATCCTTCGTTGACTTTCGATTCCATTCTGTCTGAACGTCAGTACAGGTACACTATCTACGAAAACATACAAAACATTTATAAAAATTTATTATTTTTGAAAATTTTTTTTTTTTTTGAAATTACCTTAAAGTCGGCGTGACTTTTAGAAAAGGAAAACAAAAATAATAGTTTGATACGGTTTCAAACAAAAAAAAATACGACGCTGTTGCATGGAAAACGCTGTTGCACGGAAGACACTGCTGCTTGGACGACGGCGCTCGGTATAATGTATAAATATTTTCGTTTTAATAGCCGTGTTGTGCGCTCCGACGACGAAAACAACGCGCGATAATTAAGAGGGTTTGTCCGATTGGCCGGCACGTGTACACGATTACTCATCTATTTCGGTGAAACACTCGTAATTACCGAAATCGAATCGACGCCGGGGTGCGATAATGGACCGGCCGACGGAAAATTGGCCGCCGAGAAATATTAATAATATAATATAATAATATATTATACACACGACGTAATAAATACGAAAAGAAACAAAAAATTCGAATCGAAATATCTCGACAACCGTTAGAGATACGAAAAAAACGCAAGACGCGAAAAAGCTTTATAAAACGCCGGGGAATCGGATTCGATGGGTCGAAAATCGATTTTTTAAAAAAAAAAAATTTTTTACCCCCCCAACGTACACTTTAAAACGTCATAAATCCCTCACTATTCGTAACTGAGGCACCGTTTTTGCACGAAAACGTCGTGCCGGCACTGCTCTTCTACATTTGCCACCCGCAGTACGAGGGGTCAACGTGTTTTAAAGGTTTTGACAAAAATTCGATTATTCGCCAAACACCCCGGTTACGTATACACGGTACTGTACGGCGTTGCGAGAATAGCGTTTATACGAAAACAAAAAAATTCAAATCGAAATATCTCGACAACCGTTAGAGATACGAAAAAAACGCAAGACGCGAAAAAGCTTTAAAAAACGACGGGGGTTCCGATTCTATGGGTCGAAAATCGATTTTTCGTAAAAAAAAACTTTTTTCACACCCCCGCCGCGACATTCAAAACGTCATAAATCCTTCGATATTCATAAATCAGGGACCGTTTTTACACTAAAACGTCGTGCGCGCACCGCTCTACGTTTCTCGCAGTTGGTTCGAGGGGTTATAACGTTTTTCGAACGTTCTGTGTGCGAAATTCGACTTTTCGCGAAATACGCCGGCTGCGTGTACGGGCACTATACGCGGTTGTCGGAATCGCGTTTATGCGAAAAAAAAAAAATTCGAATCGTGATATCTCGGCAACCGTTAGAGATACGAAAAAAACGCAAGACGCGAAAAAGCATTAAAAAACGAAGGGGGTTCCGATTCTATGGGTCGGAAATCGATTTTTTTTAAAAAAAAAATTTTTACCATCCCGACCCGAAACTTTAAAACGTCGTAACTCCATCACTGTTCGTAATCGAGCGACCGTTTTTACACGAAAACGTCGTACTAGACATTTTACACCCTTGGTTCGCGGTTTCTTAAAGGTTTTGACAAAAAATCGAATTATTGCTACATACACACTAGTACGGTGTATGGCATTGCGAGAATCGCGTCTATAACGTGTAATTCCATACGATCCGTGAAGGAATTCACCTTTGGTATATCATACGCCACTTGTTGTATAACGCGATTACGTTTGTCCGACAGGTGTTTGTTTTAACGCGCGCGCTGCGAAAAATATATACGGGTCTCGCTATCTCGTCACACCGTTTAAATATCACGATATCGTTGTTCGAAGTCATGAGGTGATCGCGGCGCGGTGACCGCCGCGGTGCGTCGAGACGACGCTGGTCGCGGGTTCGATCCGTGCTCGCGTCGTGAGAGTCGTATTCGGTTTTTTTTTTTTTTTTTTTTTTTTTCTTCTTTTTTTCCCGTTTTGTTTTTTAAACACGCTTTTCTATAAAATGATGATCTTACGTGCTGATTTCCACACCACCCTTGAGGTACAGCACAAGGCGCGTTTTTTTATAGTGGTATCCCCGGTGGGCCTAATCCACTAAAACGGGTATGAAACGTTAACTGTCCCATAATCCGAGACCCGTTGAAAATCCCTTGACCTCGCGAACCGATATTCATAAAACAAAAATTTTGGATACCAAAACTCGTAACACGTAATATTATACCCGTAGAATTCTAAGACGTATTTATATTACTAGCCGTGTTGTGTGTCACGACAACGAAAACGAAAACGAAAACGAAAACGAAAACGACGCGATATAATAATATTATTATAGTTTATCGAAAGCCCGGCGACGGAATTCGCGTTAATTACCTATACGCGTGAAGCCGTCGAAATCGACGACGGTCGCACAATCGCGCGCGTTTGCGCGATAACGAACCGGCCGAATATAATTGGCCGCCGAGAGCCGGTATTATTATTATACATATATACATATACATATATCGAACGCGTACCTGTATAATAATTATGAATCGTACGCGACGCGATATCTCGGCGATCGTCGGAGAAACGCGCGGCCGCGTATATAGTGTTATTTATATAATATTTCCGTGGCGCGCGCGTACCGATCCCCGTGGCGGCTAAAATAAATATATTTCGTATCGACGCACTCGAAATGCGATAACTCACTCGATTTTTGACCGATTGGCGCGCCCGACGCGGCGACGGCCGTGCGTCGCGAGACGGATGCGACGGTGCCTCGAGCGCGAAAATCGGTCGAAAACAAAAATCATCACCCGAAACGATAAAGATCCCTTGGGACCGTAAAATCCCTGAAAACCGTCACCCGAAATCTAAGATCCCTTAGGACCGTCACCCGAAACCGTAAGGACCGCGGGCACCGCCTGCGTATCGGCGTCTCGTCGGAGGCGGTCGAGTTGAACAACGAAGGGATTCCGGGATAACTCCTGAGATATTGGTTTTACGGCATGGTAGGACCGAAAACGCTCGTGCCGACCCCGCGGACCGGATCCCGTCGAAAAAACACCCGACTCCACCTACTCCGGAAACCGACACCCCCCTCCCCCTCGATTTTGGAAAATTCATAACTCCCGTCCTATTGCGAACTAAGGGACCGGACCCGCGCCGATCGAACCGTCTCGTACGGGCCTACGAGTCCCCCCCCCAGGTCCGTTGCGATCGCACGCACTCCGACGGTAGAAATTCGATTTTTTCGTAAAAATATATAGCTTCCACCCCCCCGAGCGCAGACTTTAAAACGCCGTAACTCCCTCCGTGTTCGCGACACGCGGACCGTTCTTACGTCGAAACGTTCCTGGAGAGCTCCTCTAACGATCCCCGGAAGAAAAATCCCGGAAAAGTCAAAAACAAAAATTTTCCTCCCGAACTTCAAACGGCCGTAACTCCCCGGCCGTTGGGTTTTGGGGGGTCGTTTCAACGGATTCGGGGTCGGCTCGCCCGTGCCCACAATTCCCGCCCGGGTCGGAGACCGTAGGGGGGGTTTGAAATTTTTTCGACCACGTATCCCTACCCATCGAAAATTCCTGAAAAAAAAGGGTCCTCCGATCGGCTCGGGACCGGTGCCGTTCGAAGCTCCTGAATGTGTACAATAAGGATCCGCGGTCAGAAGTACCAACCTTACGCTCTAAGATACCAACCTAACGTACCTAACGCAAAAAAACCGAGAAAAAACGGCGTTTTTACGGAAAAAGGGACATTTCTCGGGAACCGTGACAGCTATCGAAAATCCGAGAACGTCAGTCGATGCGGACGGCCGAGACGCGTCCGGCGGCGTCGAAAAAAGTACCAACCTTACGCTACGGGCCAAATGAGCCCAGAAAAACCGAAAATCTTGGAAAAAAACTCGCGAAAACTCGAACATTCGACTTCGCGGGCCCGTATCTCCGGAACCGGAAGGGCTACGGACTCGGGGTTTTCACCGATCGATGCCGAATATTGTCGCCCGTCCGAATCGCCCGCCGCAACCCTTCTAGCGCCCATAGGGCCGCGGCGGCCCCTGGAAAACTGAAAAACGGCCTTTTGGAATTCAGGGCCCATAACTCGGGAACCGATAGGGCTAGCATCAAAAGCTCGACGTGAGTCGACGCGGCGACCCTGCGCTTCCGACGCGCACATTATGTTCACGAAGTTTGGGTGAAATTGCGGTTAACCTAACCTAACCTAACCTAACCTAACCTAACCTAACCTAACCTAACCTAACCTAACCTAACCCAACCAAACCTAACCTAACCTAACCTAACCTAACCTAACCTAACCTAACCTAACCTAACCTAACCTAACCTAACCTAACCTAACCTAACCTAACCTAACCTAACCTAACCTAACCCCTAACCTAACCTAACCTAACCTAACCTAACCTAACCTAACCTAACCTAACCTAACCTAACCTAACCTAACCTAACCTAACCTAACCTAACCTAACCTAACCTAACCTAACCTAACCTAACCTAACCTAACCTAACCTAACCTAACCTAACCTAACCTAACCTAACCTAACCTAACCTAACCTAACCTAACCTAACCTAACCTAACCTAACCTAACCTAACCTAACCTAACCTAACCTAACTCCCAACCTAACCTAACCTAACCTAACCTAACCTAACCTAACCTAACCTAACCTAACCTAACCTAACCTAACCTAACCTAACCTAACCTTTTTTTTTTCGAGTTTGCCGAGGACCTGGCGGGAACCGCTTTCGCATTACTTCCGCCAGGCCCCAGCGTTTATTAGTTCAACACCACATCACCAAGTTATATACAAAAATTACAATAAGTACAAAAATATACAACGTTTCAAATACGACGTTTGAAATCACGTTTAAATATACGTTTAACAGCAAAAAAGGGGGGCTCTAACCCCCTCGTTTCGGCCTTCGGCCCACACTTTAGCTACTTAACTAGCGGGGCCTCTTCCCGCTCCGATGTTATTGTCGGAGAAGCCCGATCATTTGCCCACAGTCGTTTGTTGATCGTTTGCCCACAGTCGTTTGTTCGCCTCGCGCCGGGCGGAGCAGCTGCCTGAACCCGTTCTGTGCGACTTCCTCCCGAGCCCCTCTCGCTCGCATGCCACGCACCGGTCGTCTCCCGCGTCGCAGAACTTCTCCTTGTGGCCGCTCGCACCGCACCTTCGGCATGCCGCAGACAGGTCGGGGCCGGAACAGTCCCGGGACCGATGCCCAAAACCGTGACACCGGTGGCATCTGTCTGATGCTGGACGTCTCTCTCTCACCCTGCAGATAGTCCAGCCAATGGTCACCCTGCTGATCCTGGCGGCGGTCGTCCTGGCCACCGTCAGCGTGGCGACCTGTTGGCCGGACCTGGTGCCCCACAGTCCGGTGAGCCTGATGGCTTCCCGTTCGCCCATGTTCTCGGCTCCGCCGTGACCGTCAGAGATCGCCGCACGTAGCGCCTCCAGCACTTCGTCCCCCGTGGCCGCCGCGTCGATGTCCACGACCTCTATCTCTGTTGACTGGCCCAGCTTCGCTACCGCTCCGACTCGATCTCCTAGCTTCTCCTTGATTGCCTCTCCCAGTTTGCCCACGGCCGCTTCAGACTTGGCACCCTTGCTGAGCTCAACCAACAGGTGCCCGTCCCGGGTCTGTCGCATCGACCTCACGGTAGCCCCAAACTCCGACGGGTGTAGTCCCGCTGTACCGCGCAGCGTTTTCACGGTCTCCGCGTAGGTAGAGTTGGGAGCTACCTTGACTAACACGGCCGGGGGTTTGACGCTGGTGTTCTTCGCAGCAGCTTGCCTGCTCTTTACCTCCATCGGTTTAGTTGCCATTCTCCGCTTCGGCTGTACGGTCGTCCAGTTTCCCTCCGTTCCTCCGCTCCCGTCAGGCTGCTGTGCGTCCGTAACCTTGATCTCCCGGCTTGGTGCGTTAGTTTTCTTTTCCTTGGCCTTACGTGTTGGCCCTGGCTGCTCTGCCTCCGGTAGTGGCGGCGCACCAAGTGCCCACCATATAGGCGTCTCGGTAGCGCTGTCCACCGTCGTCTTCGCTGCTGCCGTTTTAACCGCACCTGACGTGTCTCCTTCCTCTTGTTTCCTCGGCTTCTTCTGTTCGGTTGACCTCGTTTCAAATTTCATTTCCGCCGTCTTGTTTATTTGCTCGATTAAAATATCTACTACGTGTAATAGAAGCGGCGACGGAACCGTGGCATCAATCATCCTCGCTTCATATGCCACGTCGTCAGCCGCCCTCGACACCTTCCTGAGCGCCTTGGCCAGCGCTGAATCCGCACCGTCGGAGTTGATAGTGGTCGGCGATATCTGTTTACGTTTGACCCCACCAATGGGGTATCCCGCTTCCATCTCGATGTCCGAATATTCATCGCTTGACGTGTAGGAGGCCATTCTATCGCTTTTAACCTAACCTAACCTAACCTAACCTAACCTAACCTAACCTAACCTAAACCTAACCTAACCTAACCTAACCTAACCTAACCTAACCTAACCTAACCTAACCTAACCTAACCTAACCTAACCTAACCTAACCTAACCTAACCTAACCTAACCTAACCTAACCTAACCTAACCTAACCTAAACTAACCTAACCTAACCTAACCTAACCTAACCTAACCTAACCTAACCTAACCTAACCTAACCTAACCTAACCTAACCTTGTGGCTGCCCCAGCTACCAGATTTGGCGTTGAAATCACCGGCTGCTATCACGGGTATTGCTGAATCTCTAATGCTGGCCTCCAGCCGGTCTATAAACCCGATGAACTCGTCGATGGTCGAGCTGGATTCAGGGGGCCAGTAGCAACTATAAAAACGAATGCCTGATAGTTCTACCCACCTGAAACCTCGCTCCGGTTTTCCTGGATTTTCCAGCGGGACCCCGTCTGCCGTCGCGACTGCTGCTCTTCCTGTCAGATCCGAGTACCACGCATTTACCTCGCCTTCATCCCTGTTTTGCTCGCTTACAATCATGACATCTGCTTTGATCTGCTTGGCCGTGTGCTTCATATAATCTTGTGAAGCCCGGCCTACTCCTATGTTTATTTGTAAAATTCTGATCATTTTTGGAGATAGGCCGTCTTGCCCGCAGTCTGGCAATCTATCCTCCCGGTGTTGGCTGCACGTTTCGCTGGGCACTCGGCCGATCCGGGGCCGTGCGCTACCTTTTGTCCTTCGTTGGTGATGGATTCAGTGGACGGATTTTCAGTCGAAGCAGAAGCCAAAATCTCTCTAAATATTTTTGCCTTTTCGCTGGAGGCAGGGCAATCTCTCGCGAAGTGGTCTATATCGCCACACCGGTAACAGAGATTTGCCCTATTCGGCCCTGTACAGTTTCGTGCCATATGGCCTAGGCTCAGGCAGTTAAAGCATCTCATTCTTTTCTTAATGATTCTTGCCCTGCAGTTGACGAGTCCTATTCTTACGCGCCCACCCTCGTCCACCTTTTGGCCAGTTGCATTGGGAGAAGCACCAATGCAGATTGTGTCCCTCCGTAGTTTTCCTAGTACCAACAACTGTTACTAGGTTTGGTTCGACATTGTGTTCGCGCACGAATGTCTCTTTTATCTCCTCCTTCTCCGTCCAAACGTCTACGTCGCGTATCTCCATGAGGCCTCTTTGCTGGAGTGTCGTGATTTTTGCTTCGTCGCCGGTTGTCCTTTCGATTTCTCTCCTGATGGTTTTTACTGTATCGTGGTCGCCGTTTATTTCGATTAGAATGCCCCCGTTCTTAGCTTTCTTCATAGCTGAGATCTTGTCTCCTATTATTTGCTGGTCCGCCTCTGTCCTTATTTTTTTCGCGATTGTTTGGTAGTCGTCGGCTGTAGCCTCGATCAGTAACGCCGGTTTGCGTGTTTGGACTCTATTTGCGGTTTTCTTGTTGTTATGCGCCAGCTGAGGGAGCCTATGGCCTTCTATGTGCTCTGGTACCTGGATCTCTGGTATTTTCTTATTCTGCCTCCCTTTTTTCTTAACTACGTCCGTCCATATTGCCGTTGGATCCCCTGCGGCAATTTGTTTTTCGCACCCGCCTGGGCCCTTTTTATTAGCTAATTCAAGTAGCGCCTCTTGTTGCATTTCCAATCTCTCTAGCTTGTCCAGAACCTTATAGTTTTGCTCAAGATGCTTCGTTTTGATTTCATCAAGCGTTTGATTTGTTTGCTTGACGAACAGCTGCTGTTGGTTCTGCAGTTCACCGCTTACTGCTGGATATTGTTGCGAAGTATTCGACTTCCTCCGGCGCGCCAATATAAGTTGATTGAATATTTGGCTCAAGCCGTTAACCCCTTCCTTTAGTTCTGTGTGCACGTTCCTGTTTTTTTGCACGAAGCCGCTGAGCGCCTGAATTCTATCTTTTAACATACCAATGCAATCTTCCTCGGTTGCAGTTACTTGCAGGTCATTCTTTTTTGCTGGTTCAGCAACCTTGGTTCTTTCCTTCATGGTAGCTATCCTGGTTTTTACTCTATTTTCCGTTGCAGTAGCTGAAGTGGATCTTTCACCACTGGTGAAGACCTGCGTATCATCTCCACCGACAGTAATGGTACCAACGCCAGTGTTGGCGGTAGCGGCCTGTCTCGACACCGCTACGCTTTTGGTGCTTGATTGTGATCTCGACTTTTGGGGCGAGCACCGTCCCCCAACCGCCGGCTCTGGGGCTACCGACGCCCCTGTAGCAGTAACATCAGTTGTATTCGTTGTGTCTGTCATATTTATTATTGCGACTTGGCCGCCACTGCCGACGCCAGTCACGCGTCGACTGTCTGTATTCCGGTCCATTGATCCTGATCCTCCAGGACACCGGGGGTCGATCAATCCCCCGGCGTTGGTTTTTTGTTCGGGGTTTTCCTTCCCCTAGGACGGTTGCCAACCAAGGCTAAAGAGCCCGTCCTACCCTTGGAACTGCTTAGTCAGGTTGCTCGCCGCGGCTTAGTCCTGTCCAACATGGGAGACCCTAGTTGGCATAGCACTAATCCCCGACGAACAACCGTTCAAGCCCCCTCACCACGACAAGGTGAGTTCCACGAGGGGGAACCTAACCTAACCTAACCTAACCTAACCTAACCTGTTTTTTTTTGTTTTTTTTTTTCAACTTCGAAATCGTGGCCAGGGAGAGAACCGCCGTTAGGCATTACTTTCTCCCTGGCCACATCGTTTATTGTGAAACCAAACAATTTAAATACAAAAGTAAGGGAAAACACAATACATTCTACGGCGGCATAGTTACGGGTACGTAACCACACGTAACTATGCCGCGGGGGGGGGGGGTACCGTAGTACCTACAACGAAACAGGGGGGTTCTAACCCCCTCGTTTTGGCCGTCGGCCCACATTTTAGAAGCTTAACTACGGGAAAAATAGTTGTGGGCTGCTTCACGCCCCGGCTGTTGAGCCGGAGGACCCAAGTCCAACAGCCGCCGCGTCATCCAACTGCAGGTCGGTCTCCTCTCGTCCACGGGTCGACCGGGGGGGAGGCGCAGTCAACCATTATGGGCCACCTTGCCTAGGGGCCACGCCTCGACCCCCCGGGACGTCTTCGTTCGTCGACCGGCCTGCTGCTCTTCAGTCTCCCGGTCCCGATCTTCTGCTGTTCTTGGCGGCCAGCCACACTGTTCCTGGATTGGTACCCGACGTCCGGGAGGGCAGCCCCTTCCGGGAACTGCGCATGCCCCCGATCCGCCGGGCCTTCTCCGTACTGGGTGTGACTGGACCGCCGCCGTCTTCGTCACCGGCCAGCCAATTAAGGCAAGCCGGTGACACCATGATCCACGACCAGCTTCACCGAACTCTAGGTCGTCCCGACGCCCGAATAGATGTGGTCCCCTCCTCAGCATACGCTTCGGATAGGGACCTACACCTACCCAGACCGCCAGGACTCCCAATCTCGGATGTGGCTGGTCCGCTGCTCCTTGTCCCTGGACCGGGAGACCGCCACCCCGACTCCAACCAATTAAGGTCAGAGCCGGGATCTGGGACCGCTTAGTAAGACCCAATTAAGGGCCCGCAAGCTCCCCCACCACGTCAAGGTGGGTCCCGTCGGGGGAGAACCTAACCTAACCTAACCTAACCTAACCTAACCTAACCTAACCTAACCTAACCTAACCTAACCTAACCTAACCTAACCTAACCTAACCTAACCTAACCTAACCTAACCTAACCTAACCTAACCTAACCTAACCTAACCTAACCTAACCCTAACCTAACCTAACCTAACCTAACCTAACCTAACCTAACCTAACCTAACCTAACCTAACCTAACCTAACCTAACCTAACCTAACCTAACCTAACCTAACCTAACCTAACCTAACCTAACCTAACCTAACCTAACCTAACCTAACCTAACCTAACCTAACCTAACCTAACCTAACCAACCTAACCTAACCTAACCTAACCTAACCTAACCTAACCTAACCTAACCTAACCTAACCTAACCTAACCTAACCTAACCTAACCTAACCTAACCTAACCTAACCTAACCTAACCTAACCTAACCTGTTTGTTTTTTTTTTTTGATACGGTATCGCGGCTAGGGAGGGAAACCGCCGTTAGGCATTACTTCCTCCCTAGCCGCATCGTTTATTTGTGAAAAAACAAAATTGTACAAAACACAAATCTTTCAAAAGGTACAAGTACATAAAACATTCATAAACAAATAAGTAATAAACAAAATATGGGGGCCTCTAACCACCCTAGTTCGGAT
Organism: Chaetogeoica ovagalla; assembly: GCA_032441825.1. Classification (NCBI taxonomy): domain Eukaryota; kingdom Metazoa; phylum Arthropoda; class Insecta; order Hemiptera; family Aphididae; genus Chaetogeoica; species Chaetogeoica ovagalla. The sequence goes on along the minus strand of JAMBTI010000051.1, from coordinate 37,867 downwards.
ATTCATCCCATAGAATTTCAACTTAACTACATTTTTATATTAGTTATGTCCGTCCGTGCCGCCGGTTTGGTTTTGATGACGTCCCTGGCTGCCATTTAGTCCCCTTCATCCTCTAGGGCTTGGCTGCTATCTCCGTCGTCCTCTGGCGGTATGTTGATCAGAGTTATGCCGAAAATGCAGTCCTTGACCAGGTGATCTTCCCCTCTGCACCGATAGCACTTCCTCACCGGAGCCGCCACCGTGCAGTCCGCTGCTAGGTGGCCTCGCCTTTGGCACCTGAAGCACATGGGCAATTTTTGTTCCAACAATTTAATTGCACATGTGCCCCAGCTTATTCTCACGGCCTTCAACTCCGCCAGCCTAGCAGCTGCTGCCATTGGTGCGTCGAAGGTCGCAACTCGTCCTCCTCCCGCGTTGCTCTTTAAGACCACCGCTACCCCTTCAAGTCTTGCGTCCGCGGCGGTAAGGCTCCTTGCGACTTCCTCCGCCTCGACCCATTCCGGCACGTTGGTAAGCAGAACCTTGGTTTTCCGCGTAGGCCTGCTCACTCGCGCTGTCTCCCCTACAGCCTTCCTGAGCAAGGATTCCAGCTTATCCGCCTCCTCCTTCTCCTTCACCTCGATCAGTATCGCCCCCGCCTTGGTCCTCCTGACCTTGCCGAGGCTGGCAATCCCGTTGTCCTTCAAGTTCACCCCCGTGACGACCCGCTTCATCACACTAGCGTATGTCTCGCCTTCACGGGGGTTACTAATGGTGATGGCTTCCGTTTTAGGAGTGCGTCTCCTTACCAGTTCAGCTGGCGTCCTCCGGGTGCCAGTTTGCGGTCGCGTTGGCCCCCGCGATGCATCCGGTGTCCTCCTTCTCTTTCCACGCCGCTTGGTCACCTCTGCCCATTCTCCGACGTTCTCCGCAGGAGGTTGGACCTCGGGTGGATCTGCCGCAACAGCGGCCTCCTCCTGTTGACTTTCTTGAGGCTGCTGCCGGCTCGCGCGAGGCGCCCGGATCCGCTGTTCTCGTTTCTCCTTATCCGGCTTGGACTGCAGTTCCTTCAGCTGGTCAGTTAACTGCGCATGCTGCTCCTGCTGAGTCTTCTGGATCGCCTTCATAGCCTCCAACGTCTGGCTATGTATGTCGGAGATCTTTTTGCTCAGCTGCCTTTCTTGCTCCTTCTGGCTCTCATAGACTTTAGATAGCTCTGCCTTCATAGCCTTCCTAGCCTCCGTTGCGTCGCATGGGCTCCCGATGTTGTCCCCTCGGCACCCTTCCACGAGCAACTCCCCAGAATTCGCGCTTGACTCGGTCTTCCTCACTTTGGCGTACTGGTGGAGAATTTTCGCAGTATTAATCAAAGTGTCCTTCAACTCCCTGTGGACGTTTCTGGTCTTATCAGCAAACTTATTCATCCACAGTATGTGCTCCTGCAGCTTGGTGAGCAGCTCCTCCTCGCTTAGCAGAGAAATATTGGTCGCCTGTTTCGTCTTGCTAGCAGCCGTCTCTGCTGCCGTCGCAGTCCTAAGCGTAACTACTTTCTCCGCAGTAGCTCCGGTCCCGGTTTTCTCCAACGTGTTGCCTGCAGTAGTTGAAGTGGCCTCTTTGCCACCGGGGGGAGCCTGTTTCGCACTCCCCCCACCAGTAATGTTACCAGCCCCGTGGCTGGCTCCAGAAGCCTGGCTCAGCACTTCTGGATTTGTGGTGCCTGGATGCGATGACGACGCCTGGGGCGGGCACCGTCCCCCAGCCGCCGGTCCTGGAGCATCCGAAACTCCTGCGACCGTAACTTTCTTCCTTTTTTCGACTTTCATCATAGTAGTTGAAGGCTTAGCCCCCACCGACGACGCCAGCCTCGCGCCGTCTGTCTGATTGCCAGTCCATAATCCAGATCTACCGGGACACCGGGGGTCGATCAGTACCCCGGTGGTGGTTTTTGTTCGGGGTTTTCCTTCCCCTAGGACGGTTGCCAACCAAGGCTAAAGAGCCCGCCCTACCCTTGGAACTGCTTAGTCAGGTTGCTCGCCGCGGCTTAGTCCTGTCCAACATGGGAGACCCTAGTTGGCATAGCACTAATCCCCGACGAACAACCGTTCAAGCCCCCTCACCACGACAAGGTGAGTTCCACGAGGGGGAACCTAACCTAACCTAACCTAACCTAACCTAACCTTTTTTTTTTTTTTTTTTTTTTTTCCGTGTTTCAATCGACGGCGACAGGGGAACTGCTTGCGCATTACTTCCCTGTCGCCGCCATCGTTTATTTAATAAAAATACAACTCGTTATTTGGGTATGGAAGGACAGTCCCCTTCTCATAGCCCTTACATCACTATGTACAAAATTTCCCGACACCTTATAAACGAACTGTGTTTTGTTCCTCCGCTGCACCTCTTGGCGGCCCGGCCTCAGCCCGCCGGCCTTGTTATCGCGTTCTGCGGTCTTCACGACCCGGTAAACACCCGCCGAATAACCTAACCTAACCTAACCTAACCTAACCTAACCTAACCTAACCTAACCTAACCTAACCTAACCTAACCTAACCTAACCTAACCTAACCTAACCTAACCTAACCTAACCTAACCTAACCTAACCTAACCTAACCTAACCTAACCTAACCTAACCTAACCTAACCTAACCTAACCTAACCTAACCTAACCTAACCTAACCTAACCTAACCGCAGGGCTCAGGATCGACGTTTATGTCAATGACCCGTCTCCGAACGAACATCAACTCCCGCTCCCGAGCCAGCAGGTCAGCCGGAGGGGTGGACGAGAGGACATTGGCTGCTGTCTCCGAGACGGTGCGGTACGCGCAAATATATCGCAGCAGTACCTTCCGTTGCACCCTGTTGATCGTTCTGCAGTTGGCTGGGGTGTATTTAAGTGTGTGGGCCCAGGACGGAGCACCATAAAGGAGCACAGAGTGGGCTACCGATGACAAGAGCCGGCGCCTGGGCTCCTTGGGGCCCCCAATGTTCGGCATAAGCCTCGCCAACTGCGAGCATACCCCTTCTGCTTTGGCTGCTGCCTTCCGGATGTGGGCCTTAAACAGCATGGATTGGTCCACGACCACACCCAGGTATGTGATCTCGGAGGAGATTGGTATGGTCGTTCCGCAGAGCTGTACCCTGAGCACGGCGTGCTTGTACTTGTCCGAGAATAGGACCGCATCCGTCTTCTCGGCCGCTATTGAAAGCCCTAGGCTGTCGATTGTCCGTGCAACCTGGCAGAGCGAGTCGTTGGCCAGTCCCTCTAGTTCGTCGATCGTTCTAGCGGAGACCAAAACCAATGTGTCGTCCGCGAACCCGACTAGTTCTGCTCCGGCAGGGAGGTCCTGTGTTAGCACCGTGTTATATGTCAGATTCCATAGGAGCGGGCCAACAACCGAGCCCTGCGGAACCCCACCGGTAATCTGCACGCTTATTGAGCCTTCGGGCACTGCTTTGCAACTGGCCGCTCCGGATCTTTCGGAGAAGTAGGATCCGAACATCCGAAGGAGGTAGAGGGGCACCTCCCACGCATCAAGAGCGCGCATAACCACTGGCCACCCTATGGAGTTAAATGCGTTCTTGATGTCGATGCTGACGGCGAGGCAGGAGTTGCCACTATTGATCTGCCCCACTGCCACCTCTTGGAGTTTGCGGATAGCGTCGTCCGTGGAGAGCCCTTTCCGGAACCCGTACTGGTTCGGGGCTAGTCCTCCCTTGGAGCCAATATGGGCCTCTAGCCTCCGCGCCAGCAGGAACTCGAGCACCTTCCCCACGTCGTTCAGGAGGCACAGCGGGCGATATGAGGAAGGGACACCTTCTGGCCTGGTCCCCTTCCTCAGCAAAACAACGCGCGACTCTTTCCATCGGCACGGAAATGTGCCATTCCGGAGGCAGAGATTGAACAGTGAGAGCAGCAGGTTGGGTGCAGACGCATGAACCGCCCACACGATCTCACTGTGGATGGCATCCGGCCCCGGCGCGGTCTTTTTGGATCTGATCCTGGCGATGGCGCTATTAACTTCATCCAATGTGAATAATTCAGCGTTCCTCATCGGTGGCTGCCCAGTCCCTATCGCCAATGGCTGCTGCGCAGGAAATAGCGTGTCAATGACCGACCGGAGGGTCTGCTCCTCCATGGTGACGGTGGCGGGGGGCCCGCGGAGCTTTCTCATGATTATTTTGTATGGTTTTCCGAACGGGTCACGGTCCACCGATTCAATGAGCGCCGTCCAGCTTGCCTTCTTGTTGATCCTTATAGCGTTCTTAAGCTGGCGTTTGGTCTCCCGTAGGAGGGCGTCCGTTCTAGAGACTTCCTCTTCCGCTCGCTCATTGTCAGCTGGCGTCCAAGTATCCCCTGCTCGACGGCGAAGACGGAATACGCGTGCTACCATCCTGGTCTTGGCCCTCTTGGCTCGGACACATGCCGCTCGGAGCTCTGCTATCTCCGATGACCACCAATGGACCGGCGGCTTGCCAACATGGATCATGCGCTTCTTAGGGAGCGCGTAGTCACATGCCGAGGAGACCATCAACTCGAAGTTGCGCGCTGCGGTGTCAGCATCTTGACCGTCCCGGAGGGAGCCACGGCTCAGCCATTCCGCCAGTGCGAGGCCGGTGCTGAAAGCGTCCAGATTGACGCCACCAGACGTGCTCCAGCCGCTTCGTCCATGAGTGCGAGCTGCCAGTGGTACCCTATGGCTGGGGGCATCCAGGGCGTACCTTATGTAATGGTGGTCGCTGTAGTTGAACTCGTCGTCCAATACCCTCCAGGCGCTCATTCGCTGGACCAACGATTCAGACGTCGCCGTAACGTCCACAACGGAACCATTGCCTCTATTAAACGTGGGTGTTGTACCTGTGTTGGAGACGACGAGTTCCAGCGTCTCGAACAGGGCGCTCAGCTCCACACCCCTCCTGTTGTTGACCCGGTCGCCCCAGGCAGCTGATCTGGCGTTAAAGTCGCCGGCGACCAGGACTGGGACACCCGGGGCCAGCCTGATGCTGTCCTCCAGCCTCTGCAGGAAGTTGCTGAACGCCTCTAGTGTCTGGTTCGGGGAGGCGTAACAGCTGAACACCTGGACTCCGTTTATGCGCGCTGATACGAATTCTGGGTCCCTGAGCACGTTCCCAATAGAGACGCTGTGACCAGGCACCCAGATCGCAGCTCTGCGGGTTCCGGAGTCGACGAGCCAGGCATTGGATGCGATGGCCGCTTGATATGGGTCACTTAAGATAGCAACGTCTATCCTCTGCTCGACCATATATTGGTCGAGAAGGTCCTGCGCCACTCGTGAGTGGTTCAGGTTGGCCTGTACTACGCTAAACATTGCTTGTCCGCGAGCCCCGTGGGGCCATCCTCCTGGCACTGCATGTTCAGTGCCTCAGCGCTTTCTCCTTTATTGCCCGCGCAGTCCTTAGCCAGGTGTCCTGCGGTGTGACAGCGGAAGCATTTCTTCGTTGGGTTCTCGGCTTTGCACCTGGCCGCCATGTGCCCACGCTCCTGGCATCGGTAGCAGAGTGGCTCCCTCCTCTCAAGGAGCTTGATATGGCACCGACATAGATCTACGGACACCCACTTCTTTTCTGCCAGATGGACGGCAGCCGCCACGGGGACGTCGAGCCGTGCGACCCTTCCTCCTCCAGGATTCACCCGGACGTTCACCTTTACACTCTCTAGTCCGGGCACCTCTGTCGTAATGGCGCGCGACACGTCTTCCTCTGTGTGCCATTCTGCCAGATTAAGCACCAGCAGAGGAGTCATCCTAGTGGGTCTTTTGACCAGCGCTTGGCCCTCTATTGCACCGGCGAGTTCGGCGGCTAGACGTTCGGCATCCTGAGCACCTTTAACTTTGAGGAGGATTCCCCCTGCGCGCATCTGGCTCGCCACTGGCGTAACGCCCAACTTCATCAGATCTACTTTGCTCATGACTTTCTTCATAATTGCTGCGTAGGAGACCCCCTCGGAAGGTTGACTGATGGTGACCGCTTCGGTGCGGGGGGCCCTTTTCTTAAGCATGTCCAGCACACTGACCTTTCCCGTGGCTTCCTCTTTGTTGCCTCGTGTTGTCCAGCGCCGACGGTCCTTTCTCTTTCCTCGTCTTCCTTTTCCTTCTGCGTCTGACCTCGGTCCAGCACCAGGGTCGGCTGCGGGCTGGCCTCTCGCTGTCCAGGGTCCTTGCTATCCGATGGATTTCTCCTATCGCGGCCGGTGGTGACGGGCTGCTGATGCTGCTGATTCGCGGGAGTGTCTGCAGTGGTTGACTGCCGACCTCTCTCCCTTTTCCGTGAGGACTCTGGGTCTTTATTCCTCGTCTGGGCTTTCCGTCCCGGAGCGGCGCCCGACGATATTGCGGCCAGTTCGGCGATTATCTTGTCCAGTTTCCGATCCTGGTTGGCAATCCTCTCATCCTGGCTTTTCAGTCTTTCATGGGTCAAGGACATGTTTTCTCCCAAGGCTTTGTCTTGCTGGCTCAGCGAAATCGACTCCAGCGTCCGCTGTGTGCGTTGCTGATGGTTCGATTGCTCCTCCCGTATCTCTGGATAAGCCTTGTGGTCTGGTCGTGCTGTTGCTGCTGTTGGAGCTGCAGCCGTCGAACATGCTGCTCAGCTGCGTCAGGAACCGTGCCATACCAATTTTCTGGCAGCACTTAGAATTCCTAAAGCATAGGCCCAGCGCTCTAGTGCCAGATTTGATGTCCGTTCTGGTGTTGGGCGGACTGTACCTCCAAGGCTTCCGGTGTAACCGGGTGTCCTCCAATAGTTTTGTGTATTTCGCTTCCGCCTGACTCCGTGTGTTGCCGGTTGCAGTCGTGTCGGTGGCCTTTCTGCCACCGGGGAGCCTGCCGCACTCCCCACCAGTAATGGTACCAGCCTGGCTGGCTCCAGGAGCCTGGCTCGGAACTCCTGGATTTGTGGTGCATGTGGTCGATGTCGACACCTGGGGCGTGCACCGTCCCCCAGCCGCCGGCTCTGGGGCATCCGACACCCCTGAAGCAGTAACGTTTTCCTCAATGCTCGTGCTCATTTCATCATGGTTTGGTTGGCTTGGCTCCCACCGACGACGCCAGCCTCGCGCCGTCTGTCCGTTTTCCATCCGTTGACCATGATCAGCCGGGACACCGGAGGGTGATCAAGCCCCCGGTGTTGGTTTTTGGTCAGGGTTTTCCTTCCCCTAGGACGGTTGCCAACCAAGGCTAAGGAGCCCGCCCTGCCCCTGGAACTGCTTTGTCAGGTTGCTCGCCGCGGCTCAGTCCTGTCCAACATGGGAGACCCTGGTTGGCATAGCACTGATCCCCGACGAACAACCGTTCAAGCCCCCTCACCACGACAAGGTGAGTTCCACGAGGGGGAACCTAACCTAACCTAACCTAACCTAACCTAACCTTTTTTTTTTTTTTTTTTTTTTTAAAACGTCGATAATCGTGGCCAGGGAGGGAACCGCCGTTAGGCATTACTTCCTCCCTGGCCACATCGTTTATTGTGAAACCAAAAATTACAATTTAAGGGAAAACACAATACATCCGTCGGCGGCATAGCTACGGGTACGAAACCGCACGTAGCTATGCCGCGGGGGGGGGGGGTACCATAGTACCTGACAACAAAACAGGGGGCCTCGAACCCCCTAGTTTCGGCCTTCGGCCCACATTTTAGAAGACTTAACTAAAGAAAGTTGTGGGCATCTTCACGCTCCGGCTGTTGAGCCGGAGGACCCAAGTCCAACAGCCGCCGCGTCATCCATCTGCTTGGCCGGTCTTCATCCTTCTTTCGACCGGGGGGGAGGCGCGATCAACCATCGTCGGCCACCTTGCCTAGGGGTCACGCCTCGACCCCCCGGGACGTCGTTGTTTGTTGACCGGCCAGCTGCTTCGTCTCCCGGTCCCGTTCTTCTCCTGTTCTTGGCGGCCAGCCACACTGTTCCTGGATTGACCCGACGTCCGAGAGGGCAGCCCCTTCCGGGAACTGCACATGCCCCCGATCCGCCGGGCCTTCTCCGTACTGGGTGTGACTGGACCGCCGCCGTCTTCGTCACCGGCCAGCCAATTAAGGCAAGCCGGTGACACCATGATCCACGACCAGCTTCACCGAACTCTAGGTCGTCCCGACGCCCGAATAGATGTGGTCCCCTCCTCAGCATACGCTTCGGATAGGGACCGCCACCTACCCAGACCGCCAGGACTCCCAATCTCGGATGTGGCTGGTCCGCTGCGCCTGGTCCCAGGACCGGGAGACGCCACCCCGACTCCAACCAATTAAGGCCAGAGCCGGGATCTGGGACCGCTTAGTAAGACCCAATTAAGGGCCCGCAAGCTCCCCCACCACGACAAGGTGGGTCCCGTCGGGGGAGAACCTAACCTAACCTAACCTAACCTTTTTTTTTTTTTTTTTTTAGTGTTTAAATCGACGGCGACAGGGGAACCGCTTTCGCATTACTTCCCTGTCGCCGCCATCGTTTATTTAATAAAAAATCCTTAACAAACTTAACACCATTCAAAACATATATGAATGGTGTTCACATCTTTGGGGGGCCTCTAACCCCCCTGATTTCGGCCTTCGGCCAACATCGAGTGAGCTTAACTAAGTTTTTGTTTTCCTTTCGTTACTTCTCTCCGTCGTTTTCTCTCCGATGTTGTCTTCCTTTCGATCTTCGCGGCGTCCAGGGACTAACGCCGTCCCATCCTGGGCCACCTGCCTAGGGACGACGCTTCGTCCCTGGTGCGCCGCCGTGCTTCTCCTCGATGTTGGCCGTCTGCTGCGTCGCTTCCTCTTGTCACATCCGTCACGTCCTGGTAGTTGTATCCTTGTTCTGGCGGCGACCAGGCAGAAAGCGTCTTCCCATCATAGGCCACCTGCCTAGGGAAGACGCCTCTACCCGATGCGCCGCCGTCCTCCGTCCTGTTTCCTCTTCTCTCGTTTGTCACGTCCTGGGTTGTTTTTCGTTATTCTGGCGGCGACCAGGCAGAAAGCGTCTTCCCATCATGGGCCGCCTGCCTAGGGAAGACGCCTCTACCCGGTGCGCCGCCGTCCTCCGTCCTGTTCTCTCGTCTGTCACGTCCTGGGTTGTTGTTTCGTTATTCTGGCGGCGACCAGGCAGAAAACGTCATCCCATCATAGGCCGCCTGCCTAGGGAAGACGCCTCTGCCCGGTGCGCCGCCGTCCTCCGTCCTGCTTCCTCTTCTATCATCCGTCACGTCCTGGTTTTTTTTCGTTATTCTGGCGGCGACCAGGCAGAAAGCGTCTTCCCATCGTGGGCCGCCTGCCTAGGGAAGACGCCCCTACCCGGTGCGCCGCCTTCCTCCGTCCTGGTTCCGCATTCGTTGTTCTTGGCGGTGACCAGGCAGAAAGCGTCGTCCCATCATAGGCCGCCTGCCTAGGGACGACGCCTCTACCCAGTGCACCGCCGTTCGTCACTTCCTCGTTTTCTTCCTAGTCTTCTTCCTGTTCTTCGCGGTGACCGGGGAGGAAACGACGTCCCATCCTGGGCCGCCTGCCTAGGAACGCCGCTTCCTCACCGGTACACCGCATCCTCTCCGTTGTCTTCGTCCTCTCCGTCCTGTTGTTGCTGGGCATTCGATAGGGGTCCTCCCGGTGGCCGGGAGAGAAGCTGTCCACCCCCGCACGGCTGACCAGAGGCGACCGACATGTACGCAACGGCCGGGAGCGAAGTTGTCCACCTCTGGGTGATCAGTCCAGAGGCGACCGACATCCTCCCAAACCGGGCGCAAAGTTGTCCACCTCTGGCCCTCCGCCAAAGGCGACCGACTTCCTCCAAGCACACCGGGATTTCCCGTCCCGCGTTGGCTGATCTTCTGACTCCCGGGCCCGGCCATCCAATCCTTTTCTGCAGGGACCAGTCACACTGTTCGGGATCTTCTTTGCGGACGAGTGGAACGCATCCCCACTGAAGGGGGACTGGGAGATGCGCCCACCCGCCGGCCCTACTCCACCCTACTGGGTGTGACTGATGCCCTGCTCACCGTCTCGAACCAGCCACGCAGTCGGGATCTTCTTTGGTGGCGGCAGGGAGACGCCGTGTTCAAAACAGCGAGCCACCGCCACCCCTACTACACCCGACTAACGTAGCTGGTCCGCTCTTCTCCTGCATGCCGGGTCCGGGAGACCGCCACCCCGACTCCAACCAATTAAGGTCAGAGCCGGGATTTGGGACCGCTTAGTAAGACCCAATTAAGGGCCCGCAAGCTCCCCCACCACGTCAAGGTGGGTCCCGTCGGGGGAGAACCTAACCTAACCTAACCTAACCTAACCTAACCTAACCTAACCTAACCTAACCTAACCTAACCTAACCTAACCTAACCTAACCTTTTTTTTTTACGTGTTTAAATCGACGGCGACAGGGGAACCGCTTTCGCATTACTTCCCTGTCGCCGCCATCGTTTATTTAAATAAAATACATTCAACAAAATATACACCAATCCGTACAAGTAACATTAATAATAAAAAAGGATTGGTGTTCACAACATATGGGGGGCCTCTAACCCCCCTGATTTCGGCCTTCGGCCAACATAGTTTAAACTTAACTAAGTTTATATCTCCGTCGTTTAGCTTCAGCCTCTTCATCTTCGCTGTCGCTCTGCACCGTGCCTCCTTGCCTCCTTCGTGTTTCCGTCCTTCCTTCCTTCGACCAGGAATTGGCATCGTCCCCTCGTGGCCTCCTGCCTGGTGACGTTGCCTCTTCACTGTCGCTCCGGCTCCGTGTCTCCTTGCCTCCTTCGTGCCTCCATCCTTCCTTCGTCCAGGAATTGGCGTCGTCCCCTCCTGGCCTCCTGCCTGGTGACGCCGCCTCTTCGCTGGTCTGCCGCGAAGGTTAGGTTAGGTTAGGTTAACCTAACCTAATCCCTTGTACGCCGCCGTTCCTCCTTCCTTCCTTCCTTCCTTCCTGATATGTCGTTGTCCTCTCCGTCCTGGTTGTCTGCTTCCGTGTCCAGAAGATTGGCTTCGTCCTGTTGTTGGCCTCCTGCCTGACAACGAAGCCACATCCCTGGTTATCCTCCGTACTGCTTCCTCTTCTCTCGTCCGTCACGTCCTGGTATTTTTCGTTGTTCTGGCGGCGACCAGGCAGAAAGCGTCTTCCCATCATGGGCCGCCTGCCTAGGGAAGACGCCTCTACCCGGTGCGCCGCCGTCCTCCGTCCTGTTTCCTCTTGTCACGTCCTGGTTGTTGTTGTCGTTGTTCTGGCGGCGACCAGGCAGAAAGCGTCTTCCCATCATAGGCCACCTGCCTAGGGGAGACGCCTCTACCCGGTGCGCCGCCGTCCTCCGTCCTGTTTCCTCTTGTCACGTCCTGGTTGTTGTTTCGTCTTCTGGCGGCGACCAGGCAGAAGGCGACTTCCCATCATTGGCCGCCTGCCTAGGGAAGACGCCTCTGCCCGGTGCGCCGCCGTCCTCCGTCCTGGTTCCTCGTCATGTGTTCCTCCGTGTTATGATCTCCTGCGTTGTTCTTCTTGGCGGTGACCAGGCAGAAGGCGTCGTCCCATCATAGGCCGCCTGCCTAGGGACGACGCCTCTACCCAGTGCACCGCCGTTCGTCACTTCCTCGTTTTCTTCCTGGTCTTCATTCTGGTCTTCTTCCTGTTCTTCGCGGTGACCGGGGAGGAAACGACGTCCCATCCTGGGCCGCCTGCCTAGGAACGCCGCTTCCTCACCGGTACAGTGTCCTCCGTCCTGGTTTCTCTCCGTCCTAGTTGCTCTCCATCCTGTTGTTCTTACGTTCTTCTTCCCACTCCATTGATCTTCGCGGCGACCGGGGAGGAAGTATCGTCCCATCCTGGGCCACCTGCCTAGGAACGACACTTCATCCCCGGTACGCCGCCGCCGTTCTCCTTCCTGTCTGTTTCCTCTTCGGTCTTCTCGGCAACCGGGAAGGAGACGACGTCCCATCCTGGGCCACCTGCCTAGGGACGCCGCAACCTCCCCGGTGTACCTCGATTCTCCGCTCCGTTCATCTTCCGCCGTTCTTCCCAATTTCCTCGTCGCCGATCTTCGCGGTGACCGGGGAGGAAACGACGTCCCATCCTGGGCCGCCTGCCTAGGAACGCCGCTTCCTCACCGGTACACCGCATCCTCTCCGTTGTCTTCGTCTTCTCCGTCCTGTTGTTGCTGGGCATTCGATAGGGGTCCTCCCGGTGGCCGGGAGAGAAGCTGTCCACCCCCGCACGGCTGACCAGAGGCGACCGACATGTACGCAACGGCCGGGAGCGAAGTTGTCCACCTCTGGGTGATCAGTCCAGAGGCGACCGACATCCTCCCAAACCGGGCGCAAAGTTGTCCACCTCTGGCCCTCCGCCAAAGGCGACCGACTTCCTCCAAGCACACCGGGATTTCCCGTCCCGCGTTGACTGATCTTCTGACTCCCGGGCCCGGCCATCCAATCCTTTTCTGCAGGGACCAGTCACACTGTTCGGGATCTTCTTTGCGGACGAGTGGAACGCATCCCCACTGAAGGGGGACTGGGAGATGCGCCCACCCGCCGGCCCTACTCCACCCTACTGGGTGTGACTGATGCCCTGCTCACCGTCTCGAACCAGCCACGCAGTCGGGATCTTCTTTGGTGGCGGCAGGGAGACGCCGTGTTCGAAACAGCGAGCCACCGCCACCCCTACTCCACCCGACTGACGTAGCTGGTCCGCTCTTCTCCTGCATGCCGGGTCCGGGAGACCGCCGCCCCGACTCCAACCAACTAAGGTCAGAGCCGGGATTTGGGACCGCTTAGTAAGACCCAATTAAGGGCCCGCAAGCTCCCCCACCACGTCAAGGTGGGTCCCGTCGGGGGAGAACCTAACCTAACCTAACCTAACCTAACCTAACCTAACCTTTTTTTTTTTTTTTTTTTTTTTTTTTAACACTTCGAAATCGCGGCTAGGGAGGGAATCGCCGTTAGGCATTACTTCCTCCCTAGCCGCATCGTTTATTGTGAAACACCAATACATTATAAAAAATGGGAATGGGGAAAACACAATACAATCTTCTGCGGCATAGTTACGGGTACGAAACCACACGTAACTATGCCGCGGGGGGGGGGGGTACATTAGTACACCAAAACAGGGGGATTCTAACCCCCTCGTTTTCAGCCTTCGGCCCACATCTTATAAAACTTAATTAAGTTATAAAAAGTTGTGGGCTGCTTCACGCCCCGGTCGTTGGACCGGAGGACCCATATCCAACGGCCGCTGCGTCTTCCTCCTGCTGGGCCGGTCTTCATCCTTCTCTCGACCGGGGGGGAGGCGCGATCAACCATCTTGGGCCACCTTGCCTAGGGATCACGCCTCGACCCCCCGGGACGTCTCTGTTTGTCGACCGGCCAGCTGCTTCGTCTCCCGATCCTGGACCCGATGTTGCCGTTTCTTCGCGGCCAGCCACACTGTTCCTGGATTGACCCGACGTCCGGGAGGGCAGCCCCTTCCGGGAACTGCGCATGCCCCCGATCCGCCGAGCCTTCTCCGTACTAAGTGTGACTGGACCGCTGCCGTCTTCGTCACCGACCAGCCAGTTAAGGCAAGCCGGTGACACCTTGATCCACGACCAGCTTCACCGAACTCTAGGTCGTCCCGACGCCCGAATAGATGTGGTCCCCTCCTCCGCATACGCTTCGGATAGGGACCGCCACCTACCCAGTCCGCCAGGACTCCCAATCTCGGATGTGGCTGGTCCGCTGCGCCTGGTCCCAGGACCGGGAGACGCCACCCCGACTCCAACCAATTAAGGTCAGAGCCGGGATCTGGGACCGCTTAGTAAGACCCAATTAAGGGCCCGCAAGCTCCCCCACCACGTCAAGGTGGGTCCCGTCGGGGGAGAACCTAACCTAACCTAACCTAACCTAACCTAACCTAACCTAACCCCCCCTAACCTAACCTAAACCTAACCTTTTTTTTTTTTTTTTTTTTTTTTTTCCGACGGTATCGCGGCTAGGGGAGGAATCGCCGTTAAGCATTACTTCTCCCCTAGCCGCATCGTTTATTTGTGAAATGTAATAAAAATACAAAAAACACAAATCTCACAACAATATGTATACATACGTGGGGGGCCTCTAACCCCCCTGGTTTTTTTGGCCATTTAGCCTACAAGGAAGTAAACTTAACTAAGTTTTATGAACTTCGGCCGCTTCCTTCTCCGGCAGGTCCCTCTCGGTCCTCGTCCTCCTAGGGCACGCCACAGCCAGGTGCCCCGCCACGTTGCAGCCGTAGCATCGCTTCGGCTTCTCCGTCGCCTTACACTTTGCTGCCACGTGGCCCGCCTCCTGGCACCGATAGCATCTGGGTGCCCTCTTCTCCAGCAACTTGATGCGGCACTGCACCCAGCCAACCTGGATCCCGCGAGCCTCCGCCAGCCTCGTAGCCGCAGCCATCGGCACGTCCATTCTGGCCACCCTACCACCGCCAGGGTTGTCCCTGACGGTGACCCCGGTTGCCTCGATATCCGGATCGGACCTGGATATCTCCCGAGAAATCTCCTCGGGGGACATCCACTCCGGAATACCGAGAACGAGCACCGGGGTTCTTCGGTTGGGCCTAGACACCACCGCGTCTTTTCCGATGGCTGCAGCCACACTGGCCGCCAGCCTGTCGGCCTCCTCCTTGGCCCTCACCTCCAGAACGATGGCGCCGGCCTTCGACAAACGCGTGTTGACGACCTCCACGTTCAGCTGTTTGAGGTCGACTTTGGAGGTCATGTCCTTCATGACCTCCGCAAAAGTCTTCCCCTCCCTCGGCCTACTAATGGAGACCGCCTGCGTCGCCGGCGTCCTTCTTTTGATGAGGGCCGCCGCACTCAGGGTCTTCCGTCTTGCCTCCTTCGCTGGCTTCGCCGGCATCGCGGGATCCACCGCCACGGTCTTCCTTCTGTTGCGGACGACGGTGGTCCACCCCGACGAGTCGCCGTGGGCCACCGCAGTCCGCACATCCGCCGCTGGAGGAACATCTGCGTCCGGTGGAGCGTCCGTGGCCTCTCTCTGCTTGGCACGACGACGACGAGTGCCCTCGGATGGACCGGTCGCTGCGTCCACGCCTTTCCTCTTTTTCACCCCTGAGTGCCCTGAAACAGGAGCACTCAGAGTTGGAGGACTCTTCGACTCCACGACCGGCCACCAGCAGGGCGTGTCGGTCGAGGCGTCCGCCGTCTCTACCCGAGCTGGTCGACCAAGTGGCTCCGGCTCTGGTTTCGCCCTCTTCTGCGATGGGGACCGCAACTCCCCCCTCTCATTGATGACCTGATCCAGGCTCTCACGGAGCCCTTCCAGGGCATCCCTGAGAAAGGGGACATCACGACCACCCAACGCGACCTCGGTCTCATACTTCACAACTGCATACGCATCCCAAAGGTTGCGCAGCGCTTTTGTGAAGGCAGCGTCCACGTCTTCCTGCCTCTTGGTCGGCGGAGACGACTCCTTCTCCTTACGTTTTACGACTCCTGTCGGGGTCGCGGAGACGCTCTTCGACGCCTTGCCAGCCGTCGTCTGTGGCGACATGGAGGCCATAAGAGCCGCCATCACCTTCGCGCTGGTTCGCTCCAGCACCTCGTCCGTTACCGGAGTCCGCTTCGCAGCGTCCTCTCCTGCCGGTTTCACCAGATGACCAGCTGGTGAGCCTGGGGTCTTGTTTTTTCTGTTGTCATCCATCTTGTTCCCACGAGAACACAGGAAAGGGTCGTCCGCCGCTACAGAGCCCGGTGTAGCGGTAAGGCTGTATACTGCTGGGTGCGCCAGGTGCCCAGCAGGGTCCTCGTGGACACGTAACTACTCCCGTGCCAAGTGACCCCTTTGACGAGTTAGGGGTTGGAGGAGCCGGTTTGTCATCAGCGAAAGGCGTGCTCAGGCCTTACTGGCCCCAACTAACTAAAGTAAGGACCAGCTCAGAACTCTTAGTCGGGTTGCCCGCCGCGGCCCAGTCCTGTCCAACATGGGAGACCCTGGTTGGCATAGCACTGGTCCCCGACGAACAACCGTTCAAGCCCCCTCACCACGACAAGGTGAGTTCCACGAGGGGGAACCTAACCTAACCTAACCTAACCTAACCTAACCTAACCTAACCTAACCTAACCTAACCTAACCTAACCTAACCTAACCTAACCTAACCTAATGCAGTTAACCCCGTCGATCAATTCGAAATAGTTCAGAAGTTATGACGTTTTGCAAATAAGGAGTGAGAAGAACGATATGGGCATTTCTTGTAGTCTAGTGGATCAGTGGGTTGCTATGGAATCTACGGACCAGGGTTCGATGCCGTGTTCCGGAAGTGATTTTTTCCATTTTTTTTCGCTTTTTTCCTTCAATAATAGAACAAATATGCCCATTCCAGTAACTCTAGGTGGTTTTCCATATCAAATCAGTGAATAATTTTAGTTTGAATTCGGTAGAAAAAAAAAATTTTTTTTGGTGGTCGGGGGGGTCAAATTTTTTTTATGACGGATTCCGATAGAATTCGGTACTAGTAACGTAATGCGGTTAACCCCGTCGATCAATTCGACATAGTTCAGAAGTTATGACGTTTTGCAAATAAGGAGTGAGAACAACGAATCATCATCAAATCATCAAATCAGTGGATAATTTTAGTTTAAATTCGGTAAAAAAAAAAATTTTTTTTGGTGGGAGGGGGTTAAATTTTTTTATGATTGAATCCAAAAGATATCGATACTATTAACGTAATGCAGTTAACCCCGTCCCTCAGTTCGAAATAGTTCAGAAGTTATGACGTTTTGCAAATAAGGAGTGAGAAGAACGAATCATCACCAAATCATCAAATCAGTGGATAATTTTAGTTTAAATTCGGTAAAAAAAAAAATTTTTTTTGGTGGGGGGGGGGTCAAATTTTTTTATGATGGATTCCAAAAGATTTCGATACTAGTAACGTATTGCAGTTAACCCCGTCCTTCAGTTCGAAATAGTTCAGAAGTTATGACGTTTGGCAAATAAGGAGTGAGAACAACGAATCATCATTAAATCATCAAATCAGTGGATAATTTTAGTTTAAATTCGGTAAAAAAAAAAATTTTTTTTGGTGGGAGGGGGTCAAATTTTTTTATGATGGATTCCAAACGATATCGATACTAGTAACGTAATGCAGTTAACCCCGTCCCTCAGTTCGAAATAGTTCAGAAGTTATGACGTTTTGCAAATATGGAGTGAGAAGAACGAATCATCACCAAATCATCAAATCAGTGGATAATTTTAGTTTAAATTCGGTAAAAAAAAAAATTTTTTTTGGTGGGAGGGGGTCAAATTTTTTTATGATGGATTCCAAACGATATCGATACAAATAACGTAATGCAGTTAACCCCGTTCTTCAAATCGAAATAGTTCAGAAGTTATGACGTTTTGCAAATAAGGAGTGAGAACAACGAATCATCATCAAATAATCAAATCAGTGGATAATTTTAGTTTAAATTCGGTAAAAAAAAAAATTTTTTTTGGTGGGCGGTCAAATTATATGATTGAATCCAAAAGATATCGATACTAGTAACGTAATGCAGTTATTCCCGTCCCTCAGTTCGAAATAGTTCAGAAGTTATGACGTTTTGCAAATAAGGAGTGAGAAGAACGAATCATCACCAAATCGTCAAATCAGTGGATAATTTTAGTTTGAATTCGGTAGAAAAAAAAAATTTTTTTTGGTGGTGGGGGGGTCAAATTTTTTTTATGACGGATTCCGATAGAATTCGGTACTAGTAACGTAATGCAGTTAACCCCGTCGATCAATTCGAAATAGTTCAGAAGTTATGACGTTTTGCAAATAAGGAGTGAGAAGAACGATATGGGCATTTCTTGTAGTCTAGTGGATCAGTGCGTTGCTTTGGAATCTACGGACCAAGGTTCGATGCCGTGTTCCGGAAGTGATTTTTTGCATTTTTTTTCGCTTTTTTCCTTCAATAATAGAACAAATATGCCCATTCCAGTAACTCTAGGTGGTTTTCCATATCAAATCAGTGAATAATTTACTTTGAATTCGGTAGAAAAAAATAATTTTTTTTGGTGGTGGGGGGGTCAAATTTTTTTTATGACGGATTCCGATAGAATTCGGTACTAGTAACGTAATGCAGTTAACACAGTCGATCAATTCGAAATAGTTCAGAAGTTATGACGTTTTGCAAATAAGGAGTGAGAAGAACGATATGGGCATTTCTTGTAGGCCAGTGGATCAGTGCGTTGCTTTGGAATCAACGGACCAGGGTTCGATGCCGTGTTCCGGAAGTGATTTTTTGCATTTTTTTTCGACTTTTTCCTTCATTAATAGACCAAATATGCCCATTCCAGTAACTCTAGGTGGTTTTCCATATCAAATCAGTGAATAATTTTAGTTTGAATTCAATAGAAAAAAAAAATTTTTTTTGGTGGTGGGGTGGTCAAATTTTTTTTATGACGGATTCCGATAGAATTCGGTACTAGTAACGTAATGCAGTTAACCCCGTCGATCAATTCGAAATAGTTTAGAAGTTATGACGTTTTGCCAATAAGGAGTGAGAAGAACGATATGGGCATTTCTTGTAGTCTAGTGGACCAGTGCGTTGCTTTGGAATCTACGGACCAGGGTTCGATGCAGTGTTCCGGAAGTGATTTTTTGCATTTTTTTTCGCTTTTTTCCTTCATTAATAGACCAAATATGCCCATTCCAGTAACTCTAGTTGGTTTTCCATATCAAATCAGTGAATAATTTTAGTTTGAATTCGGTAGAAAAAAAAAATTTTTTTTGGTGGGGGGGTCAAATTTTTTTTATGACGGATTCCGTTAGAATTCGATACTAGTAACGTAATGCAGTTAACCCCGTCCTTCAGTTCGAAATAGTTCAGAAGTTATGATGTTTTGCAAATAATGAGTGAGAAGAACAAATCATCATCAAATCATCAAATCAGTGGATAATTTTAGTTTAAATTCGGTAAAAAAAAAAATTTTTTTTGGTGGGGGGGGGTCAAATTTTTTTTATGACGGATTCCGTTAGAATTCGATACTAGTAACGTAATGCAGTTAACCCCGTCCTTCAGTTCAAAATAGTTCAGAAGTTATGACGTTTTGCAAATAAGGAGTGAGAACAACGAATCATCATTAAATCATCAAATCAGTGGATAATTTTAGTTTAAATTCGGTAAAAAAAAAAATTTTTTTTGGTGGGAGGGGGTCAAATTTTTTTATGATGGATTCCAAAAGATATCGATACAAATAACATAATGCAGTTAACCCCGTCCTTCAGTTCGAAATAGTTCAGAAGTTATGATGTTTTGCAAATAATGAGTGAGAAGAACAAATCATCATCAAATCATCAAATCAGTGGATAATTTTAGTTTAAATTCGGTAAAAAAAAAAATTTTTTTTGGTGGGAGGGGGTTAAATTTTTTTATGATTGAATCCAAAAGATATCGATACTATTAACGTAATGCAGTTAACCCCGTCCCTCAGTTCGAAATAGTTCAGAAGTTATGACGTTTTGCAAATAAGGAGTGAGAAGAACGAATCATCATCATCAAATCAGTGGATAATTTTAGTTTAAATTCGGTAAAAAAAAAAATTTTTTTTGGTGGGTCGGGTCAAATTTTTTTATGATGGATTCCAAAAGATTTCGATACTAGTAACGTATTGCAGTTAACCCCGTCCTTCAGTTCGAAATAGTTCAGAAGTTATGACGTTTGGCAAATAAGGAGTGAGAACAACGAATCATCATTAAATCATCAAATCAGTGGATAATTTTAGTTTAAATGCGGTAAAAAAAAAAATTTTTTTTGGTGGGAGGGGGTCAAATTTTTTTATGATGGATTCCAAACGATATCGATACTAGTAACGTAATGCAGTTAACCCCGTCCCTCAGTTCGAAATAGTTCAGAAGTTATGACGTTTTGCAAATATGGAGTGAGAAGAACGAATCATCAAATCATCAAATCAGTGGATAATTTTAGTTTAAATTCGGTAAAAAAAAAAATTTTTTTTGGTGGGAGGGGGTCAAATTTTTTTATGATGGATTCCAAACGATATCGATACAAATAACGTAATGCAGTTAACCCCGTTCTTCAAATCGAAATAGTTCAGAAGTTATGACGTTTTGCAAATAAGGAGTGAGAACAACGAATCATCATCAAATCATCAAATCAGTGGATAATTTTAGTTTAAATTCGGTAAAAAAAAAAATTTTTTTTGGTGGGAGGGGTCAAATTTTTTTATGATTGAATCCAAAAGATATCGATACTAGTAACGTAATGTAGTTATCCCCGTCCCTCAGTTCGAAATAGTTCAGAAGTTATGACGTTTTGCAAATAAGGAGTGAGAAGAACGAATCATCATCAAATCATCAAATCAGTGGATAATTTTAGTTTAAATTCGGTAGAAAAAAAAATTTTTTTTGGTGGTGGGGGGGTCAAATTTTTTTTATGACGGATTCCGATAGAATTCGGTACTAGTAACGTAATGCAGTTAACCCCGTCGATCAATTCGAAATAGTTCAGAAGTTATGACGTTTTGCAAATAAGGAGTGAGAAGAACGATATGGGCATTTCTTGTAGTCTAGTGGATCAGTGCGTTGCTTTGGAATCTACGGACCAGGTTCGATGCCGTGTTCCGGAAGTGATTTTTTGCATTTTTTTTCGACTTTTTCCTTCAATAATAGAACAAATATGCCCATTCCAGTAACTCTAGGTGGTTTTCCATATCAAATCAGTGAATAATTTTAGTTTGAATTCGGTAGAAAAAAAAAATTTTTTTTGGTGGTGGGGGGTCAAATTTTTTTTATGACGGATTCCGATAGAATTCGGTACTAGTAACGTAATGCAGTTAACCCCGTCGATCAATTCGAAATAGTTCAGAAGTTATGACGTTTTGCAAATAAGGAGTGAGAAGAACGATATGGGCATTTCTTGTAGGCCAGTGGATCAGTGCGTTGCTTTGGAATCAACGGACCAGGGTTCGATGCCGTGTTCCGGAAGTGATTTTTTGCATTTTTTTTCGACTTTTTCCTTCATTAATAGACCAAATATGCCCATTCCAGTAACTCTAGGTGGTTTTCCATATCAAATCAGTGAATAATTTTAGTTTGAATTCGGTAAAAAAAAAAATTTTTTTTGGTGGGGGGGGGTCAAATTTTTTTTATGACGGATTCCGATAGAATTCGGTACTAGTAACGTAATGCAGTTAACCCCGTCGATCAATTCGAAATAGTTCAGAAGTTATGACGTTTTGCAAATAAGGAGTGAGAAGAACGATATGGGCATTTCTTGTAGTCTAGTGGATCAGTGCGTTGCTTTGGAATCTACGGACCAGGGTTCGATGCTGTGTTCCGGAAGTGATTTTTTGCATTTTTTTTCGCTTTTTTCCTTCATTAATAGACCAAATATGCCCATTCCAGTAACTCTAGGTGGTTTTCCATATCAAATCAGTGAATAATTTTAGTTTGAATTCGGTAGAAAAAAAAAATTTTTTTTGGTGGGGGGGTCAAATTTTTTTTATGACGGATTCCGTGAGAATTCGATACTAGTAACGTAATGCAGTTAACCCCGTCGATCAATTCGAAATAGTTCAGAAGTTATGATGTTTTGCAAATAATGAGTGAGAAGAACAAATCATCATCAAATCATCAAATCAGTGGATAATTTTAGTTTAAATTCGGTAAAAAAAAAAATTTTTTTTGGTGGGAGGGGGTCAAATTTTTTTATGATTGAATCCAAAAGATATCGATACTATTAACGTAATGCAGTTAACCCCGTCCCTCAGTTCGAAATAGTTCAGAAGTTATGACGTTTTGCAAATAAGGAGTGAGAAGAACGAATCATCACCAAATCATCAAATCAGTGGATAATTTTAGTTTAAATTCGGTAAAAAAAAAAATTTTTTTTGGTGGGGGGGGTCAAATTTTTTTTATGACGGATTCCGTGAGAATTCGATACTAGTAACGTAATGCAGTTAACCCCGTCCTTCAGTTCAAAATAGTTCAGAAGTTATGACGTTTGGCAAATAAGGAGTGAGAACAACGAATCATCATTAAATCATCAAATCAGTGGATAATTTTAGTTTAAATTCGGTAAAAAAAAAAATTTTTTTTGGTGGGAGGGGGTCAAATTTTTTTATGATGGATTCCAAACGATATCGATACTAGTAACGTAATGCAGTTAACCCCGTCCTTCAGTTCGAAATAGTTCAGAAGTTATGATGTTTTGCAAATAATGAGTGAGAAGAACAAATCATCATCAAATCATCAAATCAGTGGATAATTTTAGTTTAAATTCGGTAAAAAAAAAAATTTTTTTTGGTGGGAGGGGGTTAAATTTTTTTATGATTGAATCCAAAAGATATCGATACTATTAACGTAATGCAGTTAACCCCGTCCCTCAGTTCGAAATAGTTCAGAAGTTATGACGTTTTGCAAATAAGGAGTGAGAAGAACGAATCATCATTAAATCATCAAATCAGTGGATAATTTTAGTTTAAATTCGGTAAAAAAAAAAATTTTT
The DNA here is from genome assembly GCA_032441825.1 of Chaetogeoica ovagalla. NCBI lineage: Eukaryota > Metazoa > Arthropoda > Insecta > Hemiptera > Aphididae > Chaetogeoica > Chaetogeoica ovagalla. Next base: position 15,461 of record JAMBTI010000051.1, on the reverse strand, counting down.
TTTGGTGGGAGGGGGTCAAATTTTTTTATGATGGATTCCAAACGATATCGATACAAATAACGTAATGCAGTTAACCCCGTTCTTCAGTTCGAAATAGTTCAGAAGTTATGACGTTTTGCAAATAAGGAGTGAGAACAACGAATCATCATAAAATCATCAAATCAGTGGATAATTTTAGTTTAAATTCGGTAAAAAAAAAAATTTTTTTTGGTGGGAGGGGGTCAAATTTTTTTATGATTGAATCCAAAAGATATCGATACTAGTAACTTAATGCAGTTAACCCTGTCCCTCAGTTCGAAATAGTTCAGAAGTTATGACGTTTTGCAAATAAGGAGTGAGAAGAACGATATGGGCATTTCTTGTAGTCTAGTGGATCAGTGGGTTGCTATGGAATCTACGGACCAGGGTTCGATGCCGTGTTCCGGAAGTGATTTTTTGCATTTTTTTTCGCTTTTTTCCTTCAATAATAGAACAAATATGCCCATTCCAGTAACTCTAGGTGGTTTTCCATATCAAATCAGTGAATAATTTTAGTTTGAATTCGGTAGAAAAAAAAAATTTTTTTTGGTGGTCGGGGGGGTCAAATTTTTTTTATGACGGATTCCGATAGAATTCGGTACTAGTAACGTAATGCGGTTAACCCCGTCGATCAATTCGACATAGTTCAGAAGTTATGACGTTTTGCAAATAAGGAGTGAGAACAACGAATCATCATCAAATCATCAAATCAGTGGATAATTTTAGTTTAAATTCGGTAAAAAAAAAAATTTTTTTTGGTGGGGGGGGTCAAATTTTTTTTATGACGGATTCCGTTAGAATTCGATACTAGTAACGTAATGCAGTTAACCCCGTCCTTCAGTTCAAAATAGTTCAGAAGTTATGACGTTTTGCAAATAAGGAGTGAGAACAACGAATCATCATCAAATCATCAAATCAGTGGATAATTTTAGTTTAAATTCGGTAAAAAAAAAAATTTTTTTTGGTGGGAAAGGGTCAAATTTTTTTATGATGGATTCCAAAAGATATCGATACAAATAACGTAATGCAGTTAACCCCGTCCTTCAGTTCGAAATAGTTCAGAAGTTATGACGTTTTGCAAATAAGGAGTGAGAAGAACGAATCATCATCAAATCATCAAATCAGTGGATAATTTTAGTTTAAATTCGGTAAAAAAAAAAATTTTTTTTGGTGGGAGGGGGTCAAATTTTTTTATGATGGATTCCAAAAGATATCGATACAAATAACGTAATGCAGTTAACCCCGTTCTTCAGTTCGAAATAGTTCAGAAGTTATGACGTTTTGCAAATAAGGAGTGAGAAGAACGAATCATCATCAAATCATCAAATCAGTGGATAATTTTAGTTTAAATTCGGTAAAAAAAAAAATTTTTTTTGGTGGGGGGGTCAAATTTTTTTTATGACGGATTCCGATAGAATTCGATACTAGTAACGTAATGCAGTTAACCCCGTCCTTCAGTTCGAAATAGTTCAGAAGTTATGACGTTTTGCAAATAAGGAGTGAGAACAACGAATCATCATCAAATCATCAAATCAGTGGATAATTTTAGTTTAAATTCGGTAAAAAAAAAAATTTTTTTTTGTGGGAGGGGTCAAATTTTTTTATGATGGATTCCAAAAGATATCGATACAAATAACGTAATGCAGTTAACCCCGTCCTTCAGTTCGAAATAGTTCAGAAGTTATGACGTTTTGCAAATAAGGAGTGAGAACAACGAATCATCATCAAATCATCAAATCAGTGGATAATTTTAGTTTAAATTCGGTAAAAAAAAAAATTTTTTTTGGTGGTGGGGGGTCAAATTTTTTTATGATGGATTCCAAAAGATATCGATACTAGTAACGTAATGCAGTTAACCCCGTCCTTCAGTTCGAAATAGTTCAGAAGTTATGACGTTTTGCAAATAAGGAGTGAGAAGAACGAATCATCATCAAATCATCAAATCAGTGGATAATTTTAGTTTAAATTCGGTAAAAAAAAAAATTTTTTTTGGTGGGTGGGGGTCAAATTTTTTTATTATGGATTCCAAATGATATAGATAAAAATAAAGTAATGCAGTTAACCCCGTTCCTTCAGTTCGAAATAGTTCAGAAGTTATGACGTTTTGCAAATAAGGAGTGAGAACAACGAATCATCATCAAATCATCAAATCAGTGGATAATTTTAGTTTAAATTCGGTAAAAAAAAAAATTTTTTTTGGTGAGGGGGGGTCAAATTTTTTTTATGACGGATTCCGATAGAATTCTATACTAGTAACGAATTGCAGTTAACCCCGTCCCTCAGTTCGAAATAGTTCAGAAGTTATGACGTTTTGCAAATAAGGAGTGAGAAGAACGAATCATCATCAAATCATCAAATCAGTGGATAATTTTAGTTTAAATTCGGTAAAAAAAAAAATTTTTTTTGGTGGGGGGGTCAAATTTTTTTTATGACGGATTCCGATAGAATTCGATACTAGTAACGTAATGCAGTTAACCCCGTCCTTCAGTTCGAAATAGTTCAGAAGTTATGACGTTTTGCAAATAAGGAGTGAGAAGAACGATATGGGCATTTCTTGTAGTCTAGTGGATCAGTGCGTTGCTTTGGAATCTACGGACCAGGGTTCGATGCCGTGTTCCGGAAGTGATTTTTTGCATTTTTTTTCGCTTTTTTCCTTCATTAATAGAACAAATATGCCCATTCCAGTAACTCTAGGTGGTTTTCCATATCAAATCAGTGAATAATTTTAGTTTAAATTCGGTAAAAAAAAAAATTTTTTTTGGTGGTGTGGGGTCAAATTTTTTTTATGACGGATTCCGATAGAATTCGGTACTAGTAACGTAATGCAGTTAACCCCGTCGATCAATTCGAAATAGTTCAGAAGTTATGACGTTTTGCAAATAAGGAGTGAGAACAACGAATCATCATCAAATCATCAAATCAGTGGATAATTTTAGTTTAAATTCGGTAAAAAAAAAAATTTTTTTTGGTGGGAGGGGGTCAAATTTTTTTATGATGGATTCCAAAAGATATCGATACAAATAACGTAATGCAGTTAACCCCGTCCTTCAGTTCGAAATAGTTCAGAAGTTATGACGTTTTGCAAATAAGGAGTGAGAACAACGAATCATCATCAAATCATCAAATCAGTGGATAATTTTAGTTTAAATTCGGTAAAAAAAAAAATTTTTTTTGGTGGGAGGGGTCAAATTTTTTTATGATTGAATCCAAAAGATATCGATACTAGTAACGTAATGCAGTTAACCCCGTCCCTCAGTTCGAAATAGTTCAGAAGTTATGACGTTTTGCAAATAAGGAGTGAGAAGAACGATATGGGCATTTCTTGTAGTCTAGTGGATCAGTGCGTTGCTTTGGAATCTACGGACCAGGGTTCGATGCCGTGTTCCGGAAGTGATTTTTTGCATTTTTTTTCGCTTTTTTCCTTCATTAATAGACCAAATATGCCCATTCCAGTAACTCTAGGTGGTTTTCCATATCAAATCAGTGAATAATTTTAGTTTGAATTCGGTAGAAAAAAAAAATTTTTTTTGGTGGTGTGGGGTCAAATTTTTTTTATGACGGATTCCGATAGAATTCGGTACTAGTAACGTAATGCAGTTAACCCCGTCGATCAATTCGAAATAGTTCAGAAGTTATGACGTTTTGCAAATAAGGAGTGAGAACAACGAATCATCATCAAATCATCAAATCAGTGGATAATTTTAGTTTAAATTCGGTAAAAAAAAAAATTTTTTTTGGTGGGGGGGGGTCAAATTTTTTTTATGACGGATTCCGTTAGAATTCGATACTAGTAACGTAATGCAGTTAACCCCGTCCTTCAGTTCAAAATAGTTCAGAAGTTATGACGTTTTGCAAATAAGGAGTGAGAACAACGAATCATCATCAAATCATCAAATCAGTGGATAATTTTAGTTTAAATTCGGTAAAAAAAAAAATTTTTTTTGGTGGGAGGGGGTCAAATTTTTTTATGATGGATTCCAAAAGATATCGATACAAATAACGTAATGCAGTTAACCCCGTCCTTCAGTTCGAAATAGTTCAGAAGTTATGACGTTTTGCAAATAATGAGTGAGAAGAACGAATCATCATCAAATCATCAAATCAGTGGATAATTTTAGTTTAAATTCGGTAAAAAAAAAAATTTTTTTTGGTGGGAGGGGGTCAAATTTTTTTATGATGGATTCCAAAAGATATCGATACTAGTAACGTAATGCAGTTAACCCCGTCCTTCAGTTCGAAATAGTTCAGAAGTTATGACGTTTTGCAAATAAGGAGTGAGAAGAACGAATCATCATCAAATCATCAAATCAGTGGATAATTTTAGTTTAAATTCGGTAAAAAAAAAAATTTTTTTTGGTGGGAGGGGGTCAAATTTTTTATGATGGATTCCAAAAGATATCGATACTAGTAACGTATTGCAGTTAACCCCGTCCTTCAGTTCGAAATAGTTCAGAAGTTATGACGTTTTGCAAATAAGGAGTGAGAACAACGAATCATCATCAAATCATCAAATCAGTGGATAATTTTAGTTTAAATTCGGGAAAAAAAAAATTTTTTTTTGGTGGGAGGGGTTCAAATTTTTTTATGATGGATTCCAAAAGATATCGATACTAGTAACGTAATGCAGTTAACCCCGTCCTTCAGTTCGAAATAGTTCAGAAGTTATGACGTTTTGCAAATAAGGAGTGAGAACAACGAATCATCATCAAATCATCAAATCAGTGGATAATTTTAGTTTAAATTCGGTAAAAAAAAAAATTTTTTTTGGTGGGTGGGGTCAATTTTTTTTTATGATGGATTCCAAACGATATCGATACTAGTAACGTAATGCAGTTAACCCCGTCCTTCAGTTCGAAATAGTTCAGAAGTTATGACGTTTTGCAAATAAGGAGTGAGAAGAACGAATCATCATCAAATCATCAAATCAGTGGATAATTTTAGTTTAAATTCGGTAAAGAAAAAAATTTTTTTTGGTAGGAGGGGGTCAAATTTTTTTATGATGGATTCCAAAAGAGTTCGATACTAGTAACGTAATGCAGTTAACCCCGTCCTTCAGTTCGAAATAGTTCAGAAGTTATGACGTTTTGCAAATAAGGAGTGAGAACAACGAATCATCATCAAATCATCAAATCAGTGGATAATTTTAGTTTAAATTCGGTAAAAAAAAAAATTTTTTTTGGTGGGAGGGGGTCAAATTTTTTTATGATTGAATCCAAAAGATATCGATACTATTAACGTAATGCAGTTAACCCCGTCCTTCAGTTCGAAATAGTTCAGAAGTTATGACGTTTTGCAAATAAGGAGTGAGAAGAACGAATCATCATCAAATCATCAAATCAGTGGATAATTTTAGTTTAAATTCGGTAAAAAAAAAAATTTTTTTTGGTGGTGGGGGGGTCAAATTTTTTTTATGACGGATTCCGATAGAATTCGGTACTAGTAACGTAATGCAGTTAACCCCGTCGATCAATTCGAAATAGTTCAGAAGTTATGACGTTTTGCAAATAAGGAGTGAGAAGAACGATATGGGCATTTCTTGTAGTCTAGTGGATCAGTGCGTTGCTTTGGAATCTACGGACCAGGGTTCGATGCCGTGTTCCGGAAGTGATTTTTTGCATTTTTTTTCGCTTTTTTCCTTCATTAATAGACCAAATATGCCCATTCCAGTAACTCTAGGTGGTTTTCCATATCAAATCAGTGAATAATTTTAGTTTAAATTCGGTAGAAAAAAAAAATTTTTTTTGGTGGTGGGGGGTCAAATTTTTTTTATGACGGATTCCGATAGAATTCGGTACTAGTAACGTAATGCAGTTAACCCCGTCGATCAATTCGAAATAGTTCAGAAGTTATGACGTTTTGCAAATAAGGAGTGAGAACAACGAATCATCATCAAATCATCAAATCAGTGGATAATTTTAGTTTAAATTCGGTAAAAAAAAAAATTTTTTTTGGTGGGGGGGTCAAATTTTTTTTATGACGGATTCCGTTAGAATTCGATACTAGTAACGTAATGCAGTTAACCCCGTCCTTCAGTTCAAAATAGTTCAGAAGTTATGACGTTTTGCAAATAAGGAGTGAGAAGAACGAATCATCATCAAATCATCAAATCAGTGGATAATTTTAGTTTAAATTCAGTAAAAAAAAAAATTTTTTTTGGTGGGGGGGGTCAAATTTTTTTATGATGGATTCCAAAAGATATCGATACTAGTAACGTAATGCAGTTAACCCCGTCCTTCAGTTCGAAATAGTTCAGAAGTTATGACGTTTTGCAAATAAGGAGTGAGAAGAACGAATCATCATCAAATCATCAAATCAGTGGATAATTTTAGTTTAAATTCGGTAAAGAAAAAAATTTTTTTTGGTAGGAGGAAGTCAAATTTTTTTATGATGGATTCCAAAAGAGTTCGATACTAGTAACGTAATGCAGTTAACCCCGTCCTTCAGTTCGAAATAGTTCAGAAGTTATGACGTTTTGCAAATAAGGAGTGAGAACAACGAATCATCATCAAATCATCAAATCAGTGGATAATTTTAGTTTAAATTCGGTAAAAAAAAAAATTTTTTTTGGTGGGAGGGGTCAAATTTTTTTATGATGGATTCCAAAAGAGTTCGATACTAGTAACGTAATGCAGTTAACCCCGTCCTTCAGTTCGAAATAGTTCAGAAGTTATGACGTTTTGCAAATAAGGAGTGAGAACAACGAATCATCATCAAATCATCAAATCAGTGGATAATTTTAGTTTAAATTCGGTAAAAAAAAAAATTTTTTTTGGTGGGAGGGGGTCAAATTTTTTTATGATGGATTCCAAAAGATATCGATACTAGTAACGTAATGCAGTTAACCCCGTCCTTCAGTTCGAAATAGTTCAGAAGTTATGACGTTTTGCAAATAATGAGTGAGAAGAACGAATCATCATCAAATCATCAAATCAGTGGATAATTTTAGTTTAAATTCGGTAAAAAAAAAAATTTTTTTTGGTGGGAGGGGGTCAAATTTTTTTATGATTGAATCCAAAAGATATCGATACTATTAACGTAATGCAGTTAACCCCGTCCCTCAGTTCGAAATAGTTCAGAAGTTATGACGTTTTGCAAATAAGGAGTGAGAAGAACGAATCATCATTAAATCATCAAATCAGTGGATAATTTTAGTTTAAATTCGGTAAAAAAAAAAATTTTTTTTGGTGGGAGGGGGTCAAATTTTTTTATGATGGATTCCGATAGAATTCGTTACTAGTAACGTAATGCAGTTAACCCCGTCGATCAATTCGAAATAGTTCAGAAGTTATGACGTTTTGCAAATAAGTAGTGAGAAGAACGAATCATCATCAAATCATCAAATCAGTGGATAATTTTAGTTTAAATTCGGTAAAAAAAAAAATTTTTTTTGGTGGGAGGGGGTCAAATTTTTTTATGATGGATTCCGATAGAATTCGGTACTAGTAACGTAATGCAGTTAACCCCGTCGATCAATTCGAAATAGTTCAGAAGTTATGACGTTTTGCAAATAAGGAGTGAGAAGAACGATATGGGCATTTCTTGTAGTCTAGTGGATCAGTGGGTTGCTATGGAATCTACGGACCAGGGTTCGATGCCGTGTTCCGGAAGTGATTTTTTGCATTTTTTTTCGCTTTTTTCCTTCAATAATAGAACAAATATGCCCATTCCAGTAACTCTAGGTGGTTTTCCATATCAAATCAGTGAATAATTTTAGTTTGAATTCGGTAGAAAAAAAAAATTTTTTTTGGTGGTGGGGGGGTCAAATTTTTTTTATGACGGATTCCGATAGAATTCGGTACTAGTAACGTAATGCAGTTAACCCCGTCGATCAATTCGAAATAGTTCAGAAGTTATGACGTTTTGCAAATAAGGAGTGAGAACAACGAATCATCATCAAATCATCAAATCAGTGGATAATTTTAGTTTAAATTCGGTAAAAAAAAAAATTTTTTTTGGTGGGAGGGGGTCAAATTTTTTTATGATGGATTCCAAACGATATCGATACAAATAACGTAATGCAGTTAACCCCGTCCTTCAGTTCGAAATAGTTCAGAAGTTATGACGTTTTGCAAATAAGGAGTGAGAACAACGAATCATCATCAAATCATCAAATCAGTGGATAATTTTAGTTTAAATTCGGTAAAAAAAAAAATTTTTTTTGGTGGGAGGGGGTCAAATTTTTTTATGATTGAATCCAAAAGATATCGATACTAGTAACGTAATGCAGTTAACCCCGTCCCTCAGTTCGAAATAGTTCAGAAGTTATGACGTTTTGCAAATAAGGAGTGAGAAGAACGATATGGGCATTTCTTGTTGTCTAATGGATCAGTGCGTTGCTTTGGAATCTACGGACCAGGGTTCGATGCTGTGTTCCAGAAGTGATTTTTTGCATTTTTTTTCGCTTTTTTCCTTCATTAATAGACCAAATATGCCCATTCCAGTAACTCTAGGTGGTTTTCCATATCAAATCAGTGAATAATTTTAGTTTGAATTCGGTAGAAAAAAAAAATTTTTTTTGGTGGTGGGGGGGTCAAATTTTTTTTATGACGGATTCCGATAGAATTCGGTACTAGTAACGTAATGCAGTTAACCCCGTCGATCAATTCGAAATAGTTCAGAAGTTATGACGTTTTGCAAATAAGGAGTGAGAACAACGAATCATCATCAAATCATCAAATCAGTGGATAATTTTAGTTTAAATTCGGTAAAGAAAAAAATTTTTTTTGGTAGGAGGGGGTCAAATTTTTTTATGATGGATTCCAAAAGAGTTCGATACTAGTAACGTAATGCAGTTAACCCCGTCCTTCAGTTCGAAATAGTTCAGAAGTTATGACGTTTTGCAAATAAGGAGTGAGAACAACGAATCATCATCAAATCATCAAATCAGTGGATAATTTTAGTTTAAATTCGGTAAAAAAAAAAATTTTTTTTGGTGGGAGGGGTCAAATTTTTTTATGATGGATTCCAAAAGATATCGATACAAATAACGTAATGCAGTTAACCCCGTCCTTCAGTTCGAAATAGTTCAGAAGTTATGACGTTTTGCAAATAAGTAGTGAGAAGAACGAATCATCATCAAATCATCAAATCAGTGGATAATTTTAGTTTAAATTCGGTAAAAAAAAAAATTTTTTTTGGTGGGAGGGGGTCAAATTTTTTTATGACGGATTCCAAACGATATCGATACAAATAACGTAATGCAGTTAACCCCGTTCTTCAGTTCGAAATAGTTCAGAAGTTATGACGTTTTGCAAATAAGGAGTGAGAAGAACGAATCATCATCAAATCATCAAATCAGTGGATAATTTTAGTTTAAATTCGGTAAAAAAAAAAATTTTTTTTGGTGGGATCGGGTCAAATTTTTTTATGATGGATTCCAAAAGATATCGATACTAGTAACGTAATGCAGTTAACCCCGTCCCTCAGTTCGAAATAGTTCAGAAGTTATGACGTTTTGCAAATAAGGAGTGAGAAGAACGAATCATCACCAAATCATCAAATCAGTGGATAATTTTAGTTTAAATTCGGTAAAAAAAAAAATTTTTTTTGGTGGGAGGGTCAAATTTTTTTATGATGGATTCCAAAAGATATCGATACTAGTAACGTAATGCAGTTAACCCCGTCCTTCAGTTCGAAATAGTTCAGAAGTTATGACGTTTTGCAAATAAGGAGTGAGAACAACGAATCATCATCAAATCATCAAATCAGTGGATAATTTTAGTTTAAATTCGGTAAAAAAAAAAATTTTTTTTGGTGGGAGGGGTCAAATTTTTTTATGATGGATTCCAAAAGATATCGATACAAATAACGTAATGCAGTTAACCCCGTCCTTCAGTTCGAAATAGTTCAGAAGTTATGACGTTTTGCAAATAAGGAGTGAGAAGAACGAATCATCATCAAATCATCAAATCAGTGGATAATTTTAGTTTGAATTCGGTAGAAAAAAAAAATTTTTTTTGGTGGTGGGGGGGTCAAATTTTTTTTATGACGGATTCCGATAGAATTCGGTACTAGTAACGTAATGCAGTTAACCCCGTCGATCAATTCGAAATAGTTCAGAAGTTATGACGTTTTGCAAATAAGGAGTGAGAAGAACGATATGGGCATTTCTTGTAGTCTAGTGGATCAGTGCGTTGCTTTGGAATCTACGGACCAGGGTTCGATGCCGTGTTCCGGAAGTGATTTTTTGCATTTTTTTTCGACTTTTTCCTTCATTAATAGACCAAATATGCCCATTCCAGTAACTCTAGGTGGTTTTCCATATCAAATCAGTGAATAATTTTAGTTTAAATTCGGTAAAAAAAAAAATTTTTTTTGGTGGTGGGGGGGTCAAATTTTTTTTATGACGGATTCCGATAGAATTCGGTACTAGTAACGTAATGCAGTTAACCCCGTCGATCAATTCGAAATAGTTCAGAAGTTATGACGTTTTGCAAATAAGGAGTGAGAACAACGAATCATCATCAAATCATCAAATCAGTGGATAATTTTAGTTTAAATTCGGTAAAAAAAAAAATTTTTTTTGGTGGGAGGGGGTCAAATTTTTTTATGATGGATTCCAAAAGATATCGATACTAGTAACGTAATGCAGTTAACCCCGTCCTTCAGTTCAAAATAGTTCAGAAGTTATGACGTTTTGCAAATAAGGAGTGAGAAGAACAAATCATCATCAAATCATCAAATCAGTGGATAATTTTAGTTTAAATTCGGTAAAAAAAAAAATTTTTTTTGGTGGGAGGGGGTCAAATTTTTTTATGATGGATTCCAAAAGATATCGATACTATTAACGTAATGCAGTTAACCCCGTCCCTCAGTTCGAAATAGTTCAGAAGTTATGACGTTTTGCAAATAAGGAGTGAGAAGAACGAATCATCATCAAATCATCAAATCAGTGGATAATTTTAGTTTAAATTCGGTAAAAAAAAAAATTTTTTTTGGTAGGAGGAAGTCAAATTTTTTTATGATGGATTCCAAAAGAGTTCGATACTAGTAACGTAATGCAGTTAACCCCGTCCTTCAGTTCGAAATAGTTCAGAAGTTATGACGTTTTGCAAATAAGGAGTGAGAAGAACGAATCATCATCAAATCATCAAATCAGTGGATAATTTTAGTTTAAATTCGGTAAAAAAAAAAATTTTTTTTGGTAGGAGGAAGTCAAATTTTTTTATGATGGATTCCAAAAGATTTCGATACTAGTAACGTAATGCAGTTAACCCCGTCGATCAATTCGAAATAGTTCAGAAGTTATGACGTTTTGCAAATAAGGAGTGAGAAGAACGATATGGGCATTTCTTGTAGTCTAGTGGATCAGTGCGTTGCTTTGGAATCTACGGACCAGGGTTCGATGCCGTGTTCCGGAAGTGATTTTTTGCATTTTTTTTCGCTTTTTTCCTTCATTAATAGACCAAATATGCCCATTCCAGTAACTCTAGGTGGTTTTCCATATCAAATCAGTGAATAATTTTAGTTTAAATTCGGTAAAAAAAAAAATTTTTTTTGGTGGGGGGGGTCAAATTTTTTTTATGACGGATTCCGATAGAATTCGATACTAGTAACGTAATGCAGTTAACCCCGTCCTTCAGTTCGAAATAGTTCAGAAGTTATGACGTTTTGCAAATAAGGAGTGAGAACAACGAATCATCATCAAATCATCAAATCAGTGGATAATTTTAGTTTAAATTCGGTAAAAAAAAAAATTTTTTTTGGTGGGAGGGGTCAAATTTTTTTATGATGGATTCCAAAAGATATCGATACTAGTAACGTAATGCAGTTAACCCCGTCCTTCAGTTCAAAATAGTTCAGAAGTTATGACGTTTTGCAAATAAGGAGTGAGAAGAACGAATCATCATCAAATCATCAAATCAGTGGATAATTTTAGTTTAAATTCGGTAAAAAAAAAAATTTTTTTTTGGTGGGAGGGGGTCAAATTTTTTTATGATTGAATCCAAAAGATATCGATACTAGTAACGTAATGCAGTTAACCCCGTCCCTCAGTTCGAAATAGTTCAGAAGTTATGACGTTTTGCAAATAAGGAGTGAGAAGAACGAATCATCACCAAATCATCAAATCAGTGGATAATTTTAGTTTAAATTCGGTAAAAAAAAAAATTTTTTTTGGTGGGGGGGTCAAATTTTTTTTATGATGGATTCCAAAAGATATCGATACTAGTAACGTAATGCAGTTAACCCCGTCCTTCAGTTCGAAATAGTTCAGAAGTTATGACGTTTTGCAAATAAGGAGTGAGAACAACGAATCATCATTAAATCATCAAATCAGTGGATAATTTTAGTTTAAATTCGGTAAAAAAAAAAATTTTTTTTGGTGGGAGGGGGTCAAATTTTTTTATGATGGATTCCAAACGATATCGATACTAGTAACGTAATGCAGTTAACCCCGTCCCTCAGTTCGAAATAGTTCAGAAGTTATGACGTTTTGCAAATAAGGAGTGAGAAGAACGAATCATCATCAAATCATCAAATCAGTGGATAATTTTAGTTTAAATTCGGTAAAAAAAAAAATTTTTTTTGGTGGGAGGGGGTCAAATTTTTTTATGATGGATTCCAAAAGATTTCGATACTAGTAACGTAATGCAGTTAACCCCGTCGATCAATTCGAAATAGTTCAGAAGTTATGACGTTTTGCAAATAAGGAGTGAGAACAACGAATCATCATCAAATCATCAAATCAGTGGATAATTTTAGTTTAAATTCGGTAAAAAAAAAAATTTTTTTTGGTGGGGGGTCAAATTTTTTTTATGATGGATTCCAAACGATATCGATACTAGTAACGTAATGCAGTTAACCCCGTCCCTCAGTTCGAAATAGTTCAGAAGTTATGACGTTTTGCAAATAAGGAGTGAGAAGAACGAATCATCACCAAATCATCAAATCAGTGGATAATTTCAGTTTGAATTCGGTAGAAAAAAAAAATTTTTTTTGGTGGTGGGGGGGTCAAATTTTTTTTATGACGGATTCCAAAAGAGTTCGATACTAGTAACGTAATGCAGTTAACCCCGTCGATCAATTCGAAATAGTTCAGAAGTTATGACGTTTTGCAAATAAGGAGTGAGAAGAACGATATGGGCATTTCTTGTAGTCTAGTGGATCAGTGCGTTGCTTTGGAATCTACGGACCAGGGTTCGATGCCGTGTTCCGGAAGTGATTTTTTGCATTTTTTTTCGCTTTTTTCCTTCAATAATAGAACAAATATGCCCATTCCAGTAACTCTAGGTGGTTTTCCATATCAAATCAGTGAATAATTTTAGTTTGAATTCGGTAGAAAAAAAAAATTTTTTTTGGTGGTGGGGGGGTCAAATTTTTTTTATGACGGATTCCGATAGAATTCGGTACTAGTAACGTAATGCAGTTAACCCCGTCGATCAATTCGAAATAGTTCAGAAGTTATGACGTTTTGCAAATAAGGAGTGAGAAGAACGATATGGGCATTTCTTGTAGGCCAGTGGATCAGTGCGTTGCTTTGGAATCAACGGACCAGGGTTCGATGCCGTGTTCCGGAAGTGATTTTTTGCATTTTTTTTCGACTTTTTCCTTCATTAATAGACCAAATATGCCCATTCCAGTAACTCTAGGTGGTTTTCCATATCAAATCAGTGAATAATTTTAGTTTGAATTCGGTAGAAAAAAAAAATTTTTTTTGGTGGTGGGGGGGTCAAATTTTTTTTATGACGGATTCCGATAGAATTCGGTACTAGTAACGTAATGCAGTTAACCCCGTCGATCAATTCGAAATAGTTCAGAAGTTATGACGTTTTGCAAATAAGGAGTGAGAAGAATGAATCATCATCAAATCATCAAATCAGTGGATAATTTTAGTTTAAATTCGGTAAAAAAAAAAATTTTTTTTGGTGGGGGGGGGTCAAATTTTTTTTATGACGGATTCCGTTAGAATTCGATACTAGTAACGTAATGCAGTTAACCCCGTCCTTCAGTTCGAAATAGTTCAGAAGTTATGATGTTTTGCAAATAATGAGTGAGAAGAACAAATCATCATCAAATCATCAAATCAGTGGATAATTTTAGTTTAAATTCGGTAAAAAAAAAAATTTTTTTTGGTGGGAGGGGGTTAAATTTTTTTATGATTGAATCCAAAAGATATCGATACTATTAACGTAATGCAGTTAACCCCGTCCCTCAGTTCGAAATAGTTCAGAAGTTATGACGTTTTGCAAATAAGGAGTGAGAAGAACGAATCATCACCAAATCATCAAATCAGTGGATAATTTTAGTTTAAATTCGGTAAAAAAAAAAATTTTTTTTGGTGGGGGGGGGTCAAATTTTTTTATGATGGATTCCAAAAGATTTCGATACTAGTAACGTAATGCAGTTAACCCCGTCCTTCAGTTCGAAATAGTTCAGAAGTTATGACGTTTGGCAAATAAGGAGTGAGAACAACGAATCATCATTAAATCATCAAATCAGTGGATAATTTTAGTTTAAATTCGGTAAAAAAAAAAATTTTTTTTGGTGGGAGGGGGTCAAATTTTTTTATGATGGATTCCAAACGATATCGATACTAGTAACGTAATGCAGTTAACCCCGTCCCTCAGTTCGAAATAGTTCAGAAGTTATGACGTTTTGCAAATATGGAGTGAGAAGAACGAATCATCACCAAATCATCAAATCAGTGGATAATTTTAGTTTAAATTCGGTAAAAAAAAAAATTTTTTTTGGTGGGAGAGGGTCAAATTTTTTTATGATGGATTCCAAACGATATCGATACAAATAACGTAATGCAGTTAACCCCGTTCTTCAAATCGAAATAGTTCAGAAGTTATGACGTTTTGCAAATAAGGAGTGAGAACAACGAATCATCATCAAATCATCAAATCAGTGGATAATTTTAGTTTAAATTCGGTAAAAAAAAAAATTTTTTTTGGTGGGAGGGGTCAAATTTTTTTATGATTGAATCCAAAAGATATCGATACTAGTAACGTAATGTAGTTATCCCCGTCCCTCAGTTCGAAATAGTTCAGAAGTTATGACGTTTTGCAAATAAGGGGTGAGAAGAACGAATCATCACCAAATCATCAAATCAGTGGATAATTTCAGTTTGAATTCGGTAGAAAAAAAAAATTTTTTTTGGTGGTGGGGGGGTCAAATTTTTTTTATGACGGATTCCGATAGAATTCGGTACTAGTAACGTAATGCAGTTAACCCCGTCGATCAATTCGAAATAGTTCAGAAGTTATGACGTTTTGCAAATAAGGAGTGAGAAGAACGATATGGGCATTTCTTGTAGTCTAGTGGATCAGTGCGTTGCTTTGGAATCTACGGACCAAGGTTCGATGCCGTGTTCCGGAAGTGATTTTTTGCATTTTTTTTCGCTTTTTTCCTTCAATAATAGAACAAATATGCCCATTCCAGTAACTCTAGGTGGTTTTCCATATCAAATCAGTGAATAATTTACTTTGAATTCGGTAGAA
>JAMBTI010000050.1:0-56490 GCA_032441825.1 Chaetogeoica ovagalla | reverse complement strand
AAATTACTAGTACGGAATTCTATCGGTATCCGTCATAAAAAAAATTTGACCCCCCCACCACCAAAAAAAATTTTTTTTTTCTACCGAATTCAAACTAAAATTATTCACTGATTTGATATGGAAAACCTCCTAGAGTTACTGGAATGGGCATATTTGGTCTATTAATGAAGGAAAAGTCGAAAAAAAATGCAAAAAATCACTTCCGGAACACGGCATCGAACCCTGGTCCGTAGATTCCAAAGCAACGCACTGATCCACTAGACTACAAGAAATGCCCATATCGTTCTTCTCATTCCTTATTTGCAAAACGTCATAACTTCTGAACTATTTCGAATTGATCGACGGGGTTAACTGCATTACGTTACTAGTACCGAATTCTATCGGAATTCGTCATAAAAAAAATTTGACCCCCTCCACCACCAAAAAAAATTTTTTTTTTCTACCGAATTCAAACTAAAATTATTCACTGATTTGATATGGAAAACCACCTAGAGTTACTGGAATGGGCATATTTGGTCTATTAATGAAGGAAAAAGTCGAAAAAAAATGCAAAAAATCACTTCCGGAACACGGCATCGAACCCTGGTCCGTAGATTCCAAAGCAACGCACTGATCCACTAGACTACAAGAAATGCCCATATCGTTCTTCTCACTCCTTATTTGCAAAACGTCATAACTTCTGAACTATTTCGAATTGATCGACGAGGTTAACTGCATTACGTTACTAGTACCGAATTCTATCGGAATCCGTCATAAAAAAAATTTGACCCCCCCACCACCAAAAAAAATTTTTTTTTTGTTCCGTATTCTAAAATTATTCACTGATTTGATATGGAAAACCACCTAGAGTTACTGGAATGGGTATATTTGGTCTATTAATGAAGGAAAAAGTCGAAAAAATGCAAAAATCACTTCCGAACACGGCATCGAACCCTGGTCCGTAGATTCCAAAGCAACGCACTGATCCACTAGACTACAAGAAATGCCCATATCGTTCTTCTCACTACCTATTTGCAAAACGTCATAACTTCTGAACTATTTCGAATTGATCGACGGGGTTAACTGCATTAAATTACTAGTACGGAATTCTATCGGTATCCGTCATAAAAAAAATTTGACCCCCCCACCACCAAAAAAAATTTTTTTTTTCTACCGAATTCAAACTAAAATTATTCACTGATTTGATATGGAAAACCTCCTAGAGTTACTGGAATGGGCATATTTGGTCTATTAATGAAGGAAAAAGTCGAAAAAAAATGCAATAAAAATCACTTCCGGAACACGGCATCGAACCCTGGTCCGTAGATTCCAAAGCAACGCACTGATCCACTAGACTACAAGAAATGCCCATATCGTTCTTCTCACTACCAATTTGCAAAACTTCATAACTTCTGAACTATTTCGAATTGATCGACGGGGTTAACTGCATTAAATTACTAGTACGGAATTCTATCGGTATCCGTCATAAAAAAAATTTGACCCCCCCACCACCAAAAAAAATTTTTTTTTTCTACCGAATTCAAACTAAAATTATTCACTGATTTGATATGGAAAACCTCCTAGAGTTACTGGAATGGGCATATTTGGTCTATTAATGAAGGAAAAGTCGAAAAATAATGCAAAAAATCACTTCCGGAACACGGCATCGAACCCTGGTCCGTAGATTCCAAAGCAACGCACTGATCCACTAGACTACAAGAAATGCCCATATCGTTCTTCTCACTCCTTATTTGCAAAACGTCATAACTTCTGAACTATTTCGAATTGATCGACGGGGTTAACTGCATTACGTTACTAGTACCGAATTCTATCGGAATCCGTCATAAAAAAAATTTGACCCCCCACCACCAAAAAAAATTTTTTTTTTCTACCGAATTCAAACTAAAATTATTCACTGATTTGATATGGAAAACCACCTAGAGTTACTGGAATGGGCATATTTGGTCTATTAATGAAGGAAAAGTCGAAAAAAAATGCAAAAAATCACTTCCGGAACACGGCATCGAACCCTGGTCCGTAGATTCCAAAGCAACGCACTGATCCACTAGACTACAAGAAATGCCCATATCGTTCTTCTCATTCCTTATTTGCAAAACGTCATAACTTCTGAACTATTTCGAATTGATCGACGGGGTTAACTGCATTACGTTACTAGTACCGAATTCTATCGGAATCCGTCATAAAAAAAATTTGACCCCCCCACCACCAAAAAAAATTTTTTTTTTCTACCGAATTCAAACTAAAATTATTCACTGATTTGATATGGAAAACCACCTAGAGTTACTGGAATGGGCATATTTGGTCTATTAATGAAGGAAAAAGTCGAAAAAAAATGCAAAAAATCACTTCCGGAACACGGCATCGAACCCTGGTCCGTAGATTCCAAAGCAACGCACTGATCCACTAGACTACAAGAAATGCCCATATCGTTCTTCTCACTACCTATTTGCAAAACGTCATAACTTCTGAACTATTTCGAATTGATCGACGGGGTTAACTGCATTAAATTACTAGTACCGAATTCTATCGGAATCCGTCATAAAAAAAATTTGACCCCCCCACCACCAAAAAAAATTTTTTTTTTCTACCGAATTCAAACTAAAATTATTCACTGATTTGATATGGAAAACCTCCTAGAGTTACTGGAATGGGCATATTTGGTCTATTAATGAAGGAAAAAGTCGAAAAAAAATGCAAAAAATCACTTCCGGAACACGGCATCGAACCCTGGTCCGTAGATTCCAAAGCAACGCACTGATCCACTAGACTACAAGAAATGCCCATATCGTTCTTCTCACTCCTTATTTGCAAAACGTCATAACTTCTGAACTATTTCGAATTGATCGACGGGGTTAACTGCATTACGTTACTAGTACCGAATTCTATCGGAATCCGTCATAAAAAAAATTTGACCCCCCCACCACCAAAAAAAATTTTTTTTTTCTACCGAATTCAAACTAAAATTATTCACTGATTTGATATGGAAAACCACCTAGAGTTACTGGAATAGGCATATTTGGTCTATTAATGAAGGAAAAAGTCGAAAAAAAATGCAAAAAATCACTTCCGGAACACGGCATCGAACCCTGGTCCGTAGATTCCAAAGCAACGCACTGATCCACTAGACTACAAGAAATGCCCATATCGTTCTTCTCATTCCTTATTTGCAAAACGTCATAACTTCTGAACTATTTCGAATTGATCGACAGGGTTAACTGCATTACGTTACTAGTACCGAATTCTATCGGAATCCGTCATAAAAAAAATTTGACCCCCCCACCACCAAAAAAAATTTTTTTTTTCTACCGAATTCAAACTAAAATTATTCACTGATTTGATATGGAAAACCACCTAGAGTTACTGGAATGGGTATATTTGGTCTATTAATGAAGGAAAAAGTCGAAAAAAAATGCAAAAAATCACTTCCGGAACACGGCATCGAACCCTGGTCCGTAGATTCCAAAGCAACGCACTGATCCACTAGACTACAAGAAATGCCCATATCGTTCTTCTCACTACCTATTTGCAAAACGTCATAACTTCTGAACTATTTCGAATTGATCGACGGGGTTAACTGCATTAAATTACTAGTACCGAATTCTATCGGAATCCGTCATAAAAAAAATTTGACCCCCCCACCACCAAAAAAAATTTTTTTTTTCTACCGAATTCAAACTAAAATTATTCACTGATTTGATATGGAAAACCACCTAGAGTTACTGGAATGGGCATATTTGGTCTATTAATGAAGGAAAAAGTCGAAAAAAATTGCAAAAAATCACTTCCGGAACACGGCATCGAACCCTGGTCCGTAGATTCCAAAGCAACGCACTGATCCACTAGACTACAAGAAATGCCCATATCGTTCTTCTCACTACCTATTTGCAAAACGTCATAACTTCTGAACTATTTCGAATTGATCGACGGGGTTAACTGCATTAAATTACTAGTACCGAATTCTATCGGAATCCGTCATAAAAAAAATTTGACCCCCCCACCACCAAAAAAAATTTTTTTTTTCTACCGAATTCAAACTAAAATTATTCACTGATTTGATATGGAAAACCTCCTAGAGTTACTGGAATGGGCATATTTGGTCTATTAATGAAGGAAAAAGTCGAAAAAAAATGCAAAAAATCACTTCCGGAACACGGCATCGAACCCTGGTCCGTAGATTCCAAAGCAACGCACTGATCCACTAGACTACAAGAAATGCCCATATCGTTCTTCTCACTCCTTATTTGCAAAACGTCATAACTTCTGAACTATTTCGAATTGATCGACAGGGTTAACTGCATTACGTTACTAGTACCGAATTCTATCGGAATCCGTCATAAAAAAAATTTGACCCCCCCACCACCAAAAAAAATTTTTTTTTTCTACCGAATTCAAACTAAAATTATTCACTGATTTGATATGGAAAACCACCTAGAGTTACTGGAATGGGCATATTTTGTTTATAAATGAAGGAAAAGTCGAAAAAAAATGCAAAAAATCACTTCCGGAACACGGCATCGAACCCTGGTCCGTAGATTCCAAAGCAACGCACTGATCCACTAGACTACAAGAAATGCCCATATCGTTCTTCTCATTCCTTATTTGCAAAACGTCATAACTTCTGAACTATTTCGAATTGATCGACGGGGTTAACTGCATTACGTTACTAGTACCGAATTCTATCGGAATCCGTCATAAAAAAAATTTGACCCCCCCACCACCAAAAAAAATTTTTTTTTTCTACCGAATTCAATCTAAAATTATTTACTGATTTGATATGGAAAACCACCTAGAGTTACTGGAATGGGTATATTTGGTCTATTAATGAAGGAAAAAGTCGAAAAAAAATGCAAAAAATCACTTCCGGAACACGGCATCGAACCCTGGTCCGTAGATTCCAAAGCAACGCACTGATCCACTAGACTACAAGAAATGCCCATATCGTTCTTCTCACTACCTATTTGCAAAACGTCATAACTTCTGAACTATTTCGAATTGATCGACGGGGTTAACTGCATTAAATTACTAGTACCGAATTCTATCGGAATCCGTCATAAAAAAAATTTGACCTCTACCACCAAAAAAAATTTTTTTTTTCTACCGAATTCAAACTAAAATTATTCACTGATTTGATATGGAAAACCACCTAGAGTTACTGGAATGGGCATATTTGGTCTATTAATGAAGGAAAAGTCGAAAAAAATTGCAAAAAATCACTTCCGGAACACGGCATCGAACCCTGGTCCGTAGATTCCAAAGCAACGCACTGATCCACTAGACTACAAGAAATGCCCATATCGTTCTTCTCACTACTTATTTGCAAAACGTCATAACTTCTGAACTATTTCGAATTGATCGACAGGGTTAACTGCATTAAATTACTAGTACCGAATTCTATCGGAATCCGTCATAAAAAAAATTTGACCTCTACCACCAAAAAAAATTTTTTTTTTCTACCGAATTCAAACTAAAATTATTCACTGATTTGATATGGAAAACCACCTAGAGTTACTGGAATGGGCATATTTGGTCTATTAATGAAGGAAAAGTCGAAAAAAATTGCAAAAAATCACTTCCGGAACACGGCATCGAACCCTGGTCCGTAGATTCCAAAGCAACGCACTGATCCACTAGACTACAAGAAATGCCCATATCGTTCTTCTCACTTCTTATTTGCAAAACGTCATAACTTCTGAACTATTTCGAATTGATCGACGGGGTTAACTGCATTACTAGTACCGAATTCTATCGGAATCCGTCATAAAAAAAATTTGACCCCCACCACCAAAAAAAATTTTTTTTTTCTACCGAATTCAAACTAAAATTATTCACTGATTTGATATGGAAAACCTCCTAGAGTTACTGGAATGGGCATATTTGGTCTATTAATGAAGGAAAAAGTCGAAAAAAAATGCAAAAAATCACTTCCGGAACACGGCATCGAACCCTGGTCCGTAGATTCCAAAGCAACGCACTGATCCACTAGACTACAAGAAATGCCCATATCGTTCTTCTCATTCCTTATTTGCAAAACGTCATAACTTCTGAACTATTTCGAATTGATCGACGGGGTTAACTGCATTACGTTACTAGTACCGAATTCTATCGGAATCCGTCATAAAAAAAATTTGACCTCTACCACCAAAAAAAATTTTTTTTTTCTACCGAATTCAAACTAAAATTATTCACTGATTTGATATGGAAAACCACCTAGAGTTACTGGAATGGGCATATTTGGTCTATTAATGAAGGAAAAGTCGAAAAAAATTGCAAAAAATCACTTCCGGAACACGGCATCGAACCCTGGTCCGTAGATTCCAAAGCAACGCACTGATCCACTAGACTACAAGAAATGCCCATATCGTTCTTCTCACTCCTTATTTGCAAAACGTCATAACTTCTGAACTATTTCGAATTGATCGACGTGGTAACTGCATTACGTTACTAGTACCGAATTCTATCGGAATCCGTCATAAAAAAAATTTGACCCCCCCACCACCAAAAAAAATTTTTTTTTTCTACCGAATTCAAACTAAAATTATTCACTGATTTGATATGGAAAACCACCTAGAGTTACTGGAATGGGCATATTTGGTCTATTAATGAAGGAAAAGTCGAAAAAAATTGCAAAAAATCACTTCCGGAACACGGCATCGAACCCTGGTCCGTAGATTCCAAAGCAACGCACTGATCCACTAGACTACAAGAAATGCCCATATCGTTCTTCTCATTCCTTATTTGCAAAACGTCATAACTTCTGAACTATTTCGAATTGATCGACAGGGTTAACTGCATTACGTTACTAGTACCGAATTCTATCGGAATCCGTCATAAAAAAAATTTGACCCCCCCACCACCAAAAAAAATTTTTTTTTTCTACCGAATTCAAACTAAAATTATTCACTGATTTGATATGGAAAACCACCTAGAGTTACTGGAATGGGTATATTTGGTCTATTAATGAAGAAAAAAGTCGAAATAAAATGCAAAAAATCACTTCCGGAACACGGCATCGAACCCTGGTCCGTAGATTCCAAAGCAACGCACTGATCCACTAGACTACAAGAAATGCCCATATCGTTCTTCTCAATCCTTATTTGCAAAACGTCATAACTTCTGAACTATTTCGAATTGATCGACGGGGTTAACTGCATTACGTTACTAGTACCGAATTCTATCGGAATCCGTCATAAAAAAAATTTGACCCTCCACCACCAAAAAAAATTTTTTTTTTCTACCGAATTCAAACTAAAATTATTCACTGATTTGATATGGAAAACCACCTAGAGTTACTGGAATGGGCATATTTGGTCTATTAATGAAGGAAAAAGTCGAAAAAAAATGCAAAAAATCACTTCCGGAACACGGCATCGAACCCTGGTCCGTAGATTCCAAAGCAACGCACTGATCCACTAGACTACAAGAAATGCCCATATCGTTCTTCTCACTACCTATTTGCAAAACGTCATAACTTCTGAACTATTTCGAATTGATCGACGGGGTTAACTGCATTAAATTACTAGTACGGAATTCTATCGGAATCCGTCATAAAAAAAATTTGACCCCCCCACCACCAAAAAAAATTTTTTTTTTCTACCGAATTCAAACTAAAATTATTCACTGATTTGATATGGAAAACCACCTAGAGTTACTGGAATGGGCATATTTGGTCTATTAATGAAGGAAAAAGTCGAAAAAAAATGCAAAAAATCACTTCCGGAACACGGCATCGAACCCTGGTCCGTAGATTCCAAAGCAACGCACTGATCCACTAGACTACAAGAAATGCCCATATCGTTCTTCTCACTACCAATTTGCAAAACTTCATAACTTCTGAACTATTTCGAATTGATCGACGGGGTTAACTGCATTAAATTACTAGTACCGAATTCTATCGGTATCCGTCATAAAAAAAATTTGACCCCCCCACCACCAAAAAAAATTTTTTTTTTCTACCGAATTCAAACTAAAATTATTCACTGATTTGATATGGAAAACCTCCTAGAGTTACTGGAATGGGCATATTTGGTCTATTAATGAAGGAAAAAGTCGAAAAAAAATGCAAAAAATCACTTCCGGAACACGGCATCGAACCCTGGTCCGTAGATTCCAAAGCAACGCACTGATCCACTAGACTACAAGAAATGCCCATATCGTTCTTCTCATTCCTTATTTGCAAAACGTCATAACTTCTGAACTATTTCGAATTGATCGACGGGGTTAACTGCATTACGTTACTAGTACCGAATTCTATCGGAATCCGTCATAAAAAAAATTTGACCCCTACCACCAAAAAAAATTTTTTTTTTCTACCGAATTCAAACTAAAATTATTCACTGATTTGATATGGAAAACCACCTAGAGTTACTGGAATGGGCATATTTGGTCTATTAATGAAGGAAAAGTCGAAAAAAATTGCAAAAAATCACTTCCGGAACACGGCATCGAACCCTGGTCCGTAGATTCCAAAGCAACGCACTGATCCACTAGACTACAAGAAATGCCCATATCGTTCTTCTCACTCCTTATTTGCAAAACGTCATAACTTCTGAACTATTTCGAATTGATCGACGGGGTTAACTGCATTACGTTACTAGTACCGAATTCTATCGGAATCCGTCATAAAAAAAATTTGACCCCACCACCAAAAAAAATTTTTTTTTTCTACCGAATTCAAACTAAAATTATTCACTGATTTGATATGGAAAACCACCTAGAGTTACTGGAATGGGTATATTTGGTCTATTAATGAAGGAAAAAGTCGAAAAAAATTGCAAAAAATCACTTCCGAACACGGCATCGAACCCTGGTCCGTAGATTCCAAAGCAACGCACTGATCCACTAGACTACAAGAAATGCCCATATCGTTCTTCTCACTCCTTATTTGCAAAACGTCATAACTTCTGAACTATTTCGAATTGATCGACGGGGTTAACTGCATTACGTTACTAGTACGGAATTCTATCGGTATCCGTCATAAAAAAAATTTGACCCCCCCACCACCAAAAAAAATTTTTTTTTTCTACCGAATTCAAACTAAAATTATTCACTGATTTGATATGGAAAACCTCCTAGAGTTACTGGAATGGGCATATTTGGTCTATTAATGAAGGAAAAGTCGAAAAAAAATGCAAAAAATCACTTCCGGAACACGGCATCGAACCCTGGTCCGTAGATTCCAAAGCAACGCACTGATCCACTAGACTACAAGAAATGCCCATATCGTTCTTCTCACTCCTTATTTGCAAAACGTCATAACTTCTGAACTATTTCGAATTGATCGACGGGGTTAACTGCATTACGTTACTAGTACCGAATTCTATCGGAATCCGTCATAAAAAAAATTTGACCCCACCACCAAAAAAAATTTTTTTTTTCTACCGAATTCAAACTAAAATTATTCACTGATTTGATATGGAAAACCACCTAGAGTTACTGGAATGGGCATATTTGGTCTATTAATGAAGGAAAAAGTCGAAAAAAAATGCAAAAAATCACTTCCGGAACACGGCATCGAACCCTGGTCCGTAGATTCCAAAGCAACGCACTGATCCACTAGACTACAAGAAATGCCCATATCGTTCTTCTCATTCCTTATTTGCAAAACGTCATAACTTCTGAACTATTTCGAATTGATCGACGGGGTTAACTGCATTACGTTACTAGTACCGAATTCTATCGGAATCCGTCATAAAAAAAATTTGACCCCCCCACCACCAAAAAAAATTTTTTTTTTCTACCGAATTCAAACTAAAATTATTCACTGATTTGATATGGAAAACCACCTAGAGTTACTGGAATGGGCATATTTGGTCTATTAATGAAGGAAAAAGTCGAAAAAAAATGCAAAAAATCACTTCCGGAACACGGCATCGAACCCTGGTCCGTAGATTCCAAAGCAACGCACTGATCCACTAGACTACAAGAAATGCCCATATCGTTCTTCTCACTCCTTATTTGCAAAACGTCATAACTTCTGAACTATTTCGAATTGATCGACGGGGTTAACTGCATTACGTTACTAGTACCGAATTCTATCGGAATCCGTCATAAAAAAAATTTGACCCCACCACCAAAAAAAATTTTTTTTTTCTACCGAATTCAAACTAAAATTATTCACTGATTTGATATGGAAAACCACCTAGAGTTACTGGAATGGGTATATTTGGTCTATTAATGAAGGAAAAAGTCGAAAAAAAATGCAAAAAATCACTTCCGGAACACGGCATCGAACCCTGGTCCGTAGATTCCAAAGCAACGCACTGATCCACTAGACTACAAGAAATGCCCATATCGTTCTTCTCACTACCTATTTGCAAAACGTCATAACTTCTGAACTATTTCGAATTGATCGACGGGGTTAACTGCATTAAATTACTAGTACGGAATTCTATCGGTATCCGTCATAAAAAAAATTTGACCCCCCCACCACCAAAAAAAATTTTTTTTTTCTACCGAATTCAAACTAAAATTATTCACTGATTTGATATGGAAAACCTCCTAGAGTTACTGGAATGGGCATATTTGGTCTATTAATGAAGGAAAAAGTCGAAAAAAAATGCAAAAAATCACTTCCGGAACACGGCATCGAACCCTGGTCCGTAGATTCCAAAGCAACGCACTGATCCACTAGACTACAAGAAATGCCCATATCGTTCTTCTCACTCCTTATTTGCAAAACGTCATAACTTCTGAACTATTTCGAATTGATCGACGGGGTTAACTGCATTACGTTACTAGTACCGAATTCTATCGGAATCCGTCATAAAAAAAATTTGACCCCCCACCACCAAAAAAAATTTTTTTTTTCTACCGAATTCAAACTAAAATTATTCACTGATTTGATATGGAAAACCACCTAGAGTTACTGGAATGGGCATATTTGGTCTATTAATGAAGGAAAAGTCGAAAAAAATTGCAAAAAATCACTTCCGGAACACGGCATCGAACCCTGGTCCGTAGATTCCAAAGCAACGCACTGATCCACTAGACTACAAGAAATGCCCATATCGTTCTTCTCACTCCTTATTTGCAAAACGTCATAACTTCTGAACTATTTCGAATTGATCGACGGGGTTAACTGCATTACGTTACTAGTACCGAATTCTATCGGAATCCGTCATAAAAAAAATTTGACCCCCACCACCAAAAAAAATTTTTTTTTTCTACCGAATTCAAACTAAAATTATTCACTGATTTGATATGGAAAACCACCTAGAGTTACTGGAATGGGCATATTTGGTCTATTAATGAAGGAAAAAGTCGAAAAAAAATGCAAAAAATCACTTCCGGAACACGGCATCGAACCCTGGTCCGTAGATTCCAAAGCAACGCACTGATCCACTAGACTACAAGAAATGCCCATATCGTTCTTCTCACTCCTTATTTGCAAAACGTCATAACTTCTGAACTATTTCGAATTGATCGACGGGGTTAACTGCATTACGTTACTAGTACCGAATTCTATCGGAATCCGTCATAAAAAAAATTTGACCCCCCACCACCAAAAAAAATTTTTTTTTTCTACCGAATTCAAACTAAAATTATTCACTGATTTGATATGGAAAACCACCTAGAGTTACTGGAATGGGCATATTTGGTCTATTAATGAAGGAAAAGTCGAAAAAAAATGCAAAAAATCACTTCCGGAACACGGCATCGAACCCTGGTCCGTAGATTCCAAAGCAACGCACTGATCCACTAGACTACAAGAAATGCCCATATCGTTCTTCTCACTCCTAATTTGCAAAACGTCATAACTTCTGAACTATTTCGAATTGATCGACGGGGTTAACTGCATTATGTTACTAGTACCGAATTCTATCGGAATCCGTCATAAAAAAAATTTGACCTATCCCCACCAAAAAAAATTTTTTTTTTCTACCGAATTCAAACTAAAATTATTCACTGATTTGATATGGAAAACCACCTAGAGTTACTGGAATGGGCATATTTGGTCTATTAATGAAGGAAAAGTCGAAAAAAAATGCAAAAAATCACTTCCGGAACACGGCATCGAACCCTGGTCCGTAGATTCCAAAGCAACGCACTGATCCACTAGACTACAAGAAATGCCCATATCGTTCTTCTCACTCCTTATTTGCAAAACGTCATAACTTCTGAACTATTTCGAATTGATCGACGGTGTTAACTGCATTACGTTACTAGTACCGAATTCTATCGGAATCCGTCATAAAAAAAATTTGACCTTCCTACAACCAAAAAAAATTTTTTTTTTCTACCGAATTCAAACTAAAATTATTCACTGATTTGATATGGAAAACCACCTAGAGTTACTGGAATGGGCATATTTGGTCTATTAATGAAGGAAAAAGTCGAAAAAAAATGCAAAAAATCACTTCCGGAACACGGCATCGAACCCTGGTCCGTAGATTCCAAAGCAACGCACTGATCCACTAGACTACAAGAAATGCCCATATCGTTCTTCTCATTCCTTATTTGCAAAACGTCATAACTTCTGAACTATTTCGAATTGATCAACGGTGTTAACTGCATTACGTTACTAGTACCGAATTCTATTGGAATCCGTCATAAAAAAAATTTGACCCCCCCACCACCAAAAAAAATTTTTTTTTTCTACCGAATTCAAACTAAAATTATTCACTGATTTGATATGGAAAACCACCTAGAGTTACTGGAATGGGCATATTTGGTCTATTAATGAAGGAAAAAGTCGAAAAAAAATGCAAAAAATCACTTCCGGAACACGGCATCGAACCCTGGTCCGTAGATTCCAAAGCAACGCACTGATCCACTAGACTACAAGAAATGCCCATATCGTTCTTCTCACTCCTTATTTGCAAAACGTCATAACTTCTGAACTATTTCGAATTGATCGACGGGGTTAACTGCATTACGTTACTAGTACCGAATTCTATCGGAATCCGTCATAAAAAAAATTTGACCCCCCCACCACCAAAAAAAATTTTTTTTTTCTACCGAATTCAAACTAAAATTATTCACTGATTTGATATGGAAAACCACCTAGAGTTACTGGAATGGGCATATTTGGTCTATTAATGAAGGAAAAAGTCGAAAAAAAATGCAAAAAATCACTTCCGGAACACGGCATCGAACCCTGGTCCGTAGATTCCAAAGCAACGCACTGATCCACTAGACTACAAGAAATGCCCATATCGTTCTTCTCACTCCTATTTGCAAAACGTCATAACTTCTGAACTATTTCGAATTGATCGACGGGGTTAACTGCATTACGTTACTAGTACCGAATTCTATCGGAATCCGTCATAAAAAAAATTTGACCCCACCACCAAAAAAAATTTTTTTTTTCTACCGAATTCAAACTAAAATTATTCACTGATTTGATATGGAAAACCACCTAGAGTTACTGGAATGGGCATATTTGGTCTATTAATGAAGGAAAAGTCGAAAAAAATTGCAAAAAATCACTTCCGGAACACGGCATCGAACCCTGGTCCGTAGATTCCAAAGCAACGCACTGATCCACTAGACTACAAGAAATGCCCATATCGTTCTTCTCACTCCTTATTTGCAAAACGTCATAACTTCTGAACTATTTCGAATTGATCGACGGGGTTAACTGCATTACGTTACTAGTACCGAATTCTATCGGAATCCGTCATAAAAAAAATTTGACCCTCCCACCACCAAAAAAAATTTTTTTTTTCTACCGAATTCAAACTAAAATTATTCACTGATTTGATATGGAAAACCACCTAGAGTTACTGGAATGGGCATATTTGGTCTATTAATGAAGGAAAAAGTCGAAAAAAAATGCAAAAAATCACTTCCGGAACACGGCATCGAACCCTGGTCCGTAGATTCCAAAGCAACGCACTGATCCACTAGACTACAAGAAATGCCCATATCGTTCTTCTCACTCCTTATTTGCAAAACGTCATAACTTCTGAACTATTTCGAATTGATCGACGAGGTTAACTGCATTACGTTACTAGTACCGAATTCTATTGGAATCCGTCATAAAAAAAATTTGACCCCCCCACCACCAAAAAAAATTTTTTTTTTCTACCGAATTCAATCTAAAATTATTTACTGATTTGATATGGAAAACCACCTAGAGTTACTGGAATGGGTATATTTGGTCTATTAATGAAGGAAAAAGTCGAAAAAAAATGCAAAAAATCACTTCCGGAACACGGCATCGAACCCTGGTCCGTAGATTCCAAAGCAACGCACTGATCCACTAGACTACAAGAAATGCCCATATCGTTCTTCTCACTCCTTATTTGCAAAACGTCATAACTTCTGAACTATTTCGAATTGATCGACGGGGTTAACTGCATTACGTTACTAGTACCGAATTCTATCGGAATCCGTCATAAAAAAAATTTGACCCCCCCACCACCAAAAAAAATTTTTTTTTTCTACCGAATTCAAACTAAAATTATTCACTGATTTGATATGGAAAACCACCTAGAGTTACTGGAATGGGCATATTTGGTCTATTAATGAAGGAAAAAGTCGAAAAAAATTGCAAAAATCACTTCCGAACACGGCATCGAACCCTGGTCCGTAGATTCCAAAGCAACGCACTGATCCACTAGACTACAAGAAATGCCCATATCGTTCTTCTCACTACCTATTTGCAAAACGTCATAACTTCTGAACTATTTCGAATTGATCGACGGGGTTAACTGCATTACGTTACTAGGTTCCCTCGTGGAATCACCTTGTCGTGGTGACCTTGAACGGTTTTCGTCATTAGTCTATGCCAACTATGTTGAGGACTATGGAAAACCACTAGAGTTAAGGGTAGGGCGGATTTGGTCTATTAATGAAGGAAAAGTCGACCAAAAACCAATTTGATCGACCCTCGGTGTCCCGGTAGATCACGGCTATGTTACCGGAGAAACAGACAGACGCACTGGCGCGTCTACCAAGCCAACCAAAATACCATATGAGTACAACCACAGGAAAACGTTACTGCTTCACGTCGGATGCCCCAGAGCCGGCGGCTGAACTGCATAGGTGTACTAGTGCACCAGAAGCTAGCGGTGTCATAAAATTTGACCACCGCCAACACCGGTGTTGGTAGCATTACTGTTTGATATGCGAAACAGGTCACCTAAGAGGCCACTTGCTACTGCAGCGGCATCAACGCTAAAATCGGATCCGGTACGAATGGAAAGGCTAAAGTTGCTAAAATGGGGTGAAATCGACGAATTCACGTCCCTTCCACCGAAGGACTGTACGTCAAAGCAGACAACTGGTCTAGAATTCTCAGGCTGAGGGCATACCACTGCTCGAAGACACTTTTAGGAACCTCGAAATCCTAGAGAAATCCATCCAGGAGGCGCCTAATACGAAAGGTGAAATCAGGACAGGTGCACTTGCCCTGGGTAGATCCCTAAGAGAATTTCTTAGAGCGGCTAAAGCGATTGGAGTGGTTAGGTCGCCAGACGCAATCGAACAGAGGCTGAAGCTGCAGCATGAGAAAACACTGGAGCAACACCAACGAAACCAAGAGCAAGTCCAGCAAGTTATAAACGCCCTGGGAAGCATGTCAGACATGATACAAGATAGATTGAATAGACAAGATGGTAGGCTCGCCGAACAAGGATCAAGGCTAGACAAAATAGGTTAGGTTAGGTTAGGTTAGGTTAGGTTAGGTTAGGTTAGGTTAAGTTCCCCCTCGTGGAACTCACCTTGTCGTGGTGAGGGGGCTTGAACGGTTGTTCGTCGGGGATTAGTGCTATGCCAACTAGGGTCTCCCATGTTGGATAGGACTAAGCCGCGGCGAGCAACTTGACTAAGTAGTTCCAAGGGTAGGGCGGGCTCTTTAGCCTTGGTTGGCAACCGTCCTAGGGGAAGGTTAGGTTAGGTTAGGTTAGGTTAGGTTAGGTTAGGTTAGGGTAGGTTCCTCGTGAACTCACCTTGTCGTGGTGATTTGAACGGTTGTTCGTCGATTAGTGCTATGCCAAAAATCCCATGTTGGACAGGACTAAGCCGCGGCGAACAACCTGACTAAGCAGTTCCAAGGGTAGGACGGGCTCTTTAGCCTTGGTTGGCAACCGTCCTAGGGGAAGGAAAACCCCGATAAAAAACCAACACCGGGGTCTTGATCGCCCCCCGGTGACTTGGATGATCTGGACAACGTCCGGAAGAACGGCAGACGACGCGAGGCTGGCGTCGTCGGTGGCGGCCAAGCCAAAAATAGTAAACTATTATGATGTGTACAACGAAAAAGACTAAAGTTACTGATTCAGGGAAATCGGATAGCCCAGATCCGGCAGTTGGGGGTGGCTCGCCCCAAAGGTCGTCATCACCGCAAGCCACTAAAAGTGCAGGGGTGCTGAAGCAGGCCCCTGCCGCCAGCCACGGGGCTGGTACCACTACTGCTGGCGGGAGTGCGAAACAGGCTCCCGCCGGTGACCGTAAAGTCACCGACACTACTGTACAGCAAGCAAACACGGATAAGTTATCAGGCGCGATTAAAGTTTTGATGGGGAGAGCTACAACCCAAGATGTAGATCTCAAACTCTTGTTTGAACGGGCATCCCAGCTTGAGGTTGTATCCGCCAAAACGCATAGTCCGACAGTTAGTACGGCTATTAAAGGCCTACTGGAGGTCATTGGACGTGTGCAAGTCAACCGGGATAACGTGAACAGGGCCCTAAATGTTGTGAGGTACGAAGCACAAGTGCATCCTTGTGTTACGCCCGCGGTAAGTAAAACAGTGCAAACGTTAGACGTTGGAACTCAAACGGCGGATTTGGCTGAGTCCTCGTTGAAACCCAGCGGTTGCCACGTGGCCACTCAGGCAGCAGCTAGTGCTGAAGATAGCAGCTCGGAGATTCTCAGTGCCATCATTGAGGTTAAAAATATAATAGCCAGGACCGAAGCTAGGGTAACCAAACAGCAGGGTCAGATCGACAAGCTGCAGCGGCAACAATCGGCAGCTAATAGCCGGGCAGCTAATTCGATAGGAAGAAAAGCTGACGACGCGGGCAAGCTGCGCAATGTAAAAATAGCGGTCCAATCTCTCGGAGCGCCGAAGAAGATCCGGGAGGATGTCCGCCCGCCAGATCTAGACAACGCCAATAGTCCTGTCGACGCTAATGAAGAGGGCTTCCAGGTAGTACGGAAGAGGAGGAGGGGCAAGAAGACGCCAAGTAAGACCGCGCTGGAGAGCCCTGTGGGCCAGGTAATAGATCGTATTACCACACCTACGGGCGTTGATCGTAAGCGTAGACGGCTGCCGAAACACCAGGCCGTGGTAATTCAGAAGCCACCGGACAACGTGTCCTATGCGGAAATGGTTAGGTCCGTGAAGGCGGTAGTCCAACAGGAGAAGGTGGAGTGCGACATTACCACCCGTAAGTCCAAGTTGGGCAATATTATATTACAGATCCCTGGCAAGGAGCAGGCAGACAATTTGGCAGACGTGCTTCGTCGTAGATTGGGTGATGGTGTGGGTATCAGGCGGCCCTCCCCTAGTATCCTGCTGGTGCTGATAGGTATTGAGGACTCGGTGGACGAGGCCGAACTCCGAAGCGCTCTCATAGCATTTGACCCTGAGCTTAAGGTCGTGGGCGACCTCAAAATCCGGGAGGGATCTAACGGGGTCAGAACAGCAGCTATCCGGGTGCCACTTAGACCTGGTCTAGGACTCATCCGTAAAAAGAGGCTCAGAGTGGGCTGGGCGGAGTGCAGGATTAAAGAAATAGAAAAAAGAAATGATATTTCAAATAAGGGTTGTGCAAAATGTTCGGTCAAGGGTCATATCTCAAGAGACTGTACAGGTGTGGAGCGCAGGAAGTGTTTTAGGTGCAAGGAGCCGGGACACCTGATCTCCGCCTGCAGCAGACCGCGTGACGACCGCCCGCCGGGCGAGGTGCGAGACCAGCTTGACTTAGTGCAGGCCGCTGAGGACGAATTAACAACATGCAGGTGAGCAACACACAGCCATCGGTGGCTAAGGTTCTCCAGGTGAACCTTAACCACTGCTGGGCTGCCCAGCAGCTCCTGGCCCATACGGTGCTGGAGAGGGGCATAGATGTCGTCATTGTTAGTGACTACTATCGGGGCTTCGACAACAATCCTTGCTGGGTCGATAGCGCGGACCACAAGTGCGGGGTGCTTGTCACCAGCAATTGTACCTTGCCTGTCATGGAGAAGGGTGCTGGCACAGGCTATGCTTGGGCTAAAGTCGGCGACACAGTCTTCTATAGTTGTTATTGCACACCCAATTGCTCGCCGCAAGAATTCGACGACTTCTTGAACGGGGTGGAGCGGTCAATCTGTAACCCGGCAACGAGAGGAGCGAAGTTGGTGGTTGCTGGTGACTTCAATGCTCACTCTGCGGAATGGGGGTCTAACAGCGATGACGTGAGAGGATCGCTATTATCCGGCTTTGCTTCAACTCTGGGCCTTCTTGTGTGTAATGTTGGCACGTCACCGACCTTTAGTCGAGTGAATGCGGCGTCCGTCATCGACGTAACATTTGCACGTTCCCCACCATCAAGGCGGCCGTTGGTAGAGAACTGGAGAGTCCTTACGGAGCTTGATTCGGCTAGCGACCACTTTTACGTGGAGTACAATGTGGCATACTCCTCTGTGAATAATGTCAGCCTGTCAGCGGACCGGGTATCGGTAGCCGGTGCTTGGGCGGTGAGGAAGCTCTCCCCCGCTGCCCTGGAGGAACATTGGAGAAGAACTAGCGGGTTGCTACTGCCTCTGTCACCGTCCGCGTCGGCTGAGGAACATGCCGATCATCTACAACAATTCCTGGTGGATTCCTGTGAGGCGGCGATGCCGCGCAGAACCATCTTCAAGGGCAGAAAAGCCGCACACTGGTGGAGCACTGAAATTGCGGATCTTCGGAGGACGTCTATCGCGGCTCGTAGGCGGTATCAACGAGCGGGTCGCCGGGATGATATCGCCGGCCGCGCTACTGCCTTTGCCGAATACAACGGGGCTAGGAAACAGTTGAGGCTAGCCATACGGAAGGCACAGGAGGATAGCTGGAGGGAGCTCTGCAATAGCGTCGAGAATGACCCTTGGGGTGTACCGTTTAGATTGGTGACTAAGAAACTGGGCCGCCACTCCCCACCTATGGACAACAGCGCAGCGTTGACAATCGCGCGTGGACTTTTCCCTACTCTCCCGCCGGTAGATTGGTCAGAGATCCCGTACTCCATTGGTGACTCCACTGAAATAGCTCCCGAGCTGGATCTGGAAGTCCCACCATTCACAGTGGATGAGCTGAAACGAGCGGCACGAAAACTTTCGTCGGGTAAAGCGCCAGGCCCCGATCAGGTGCCAAACGAGGTAATTCGAATGGCCGCGTATGGATTTCCTGAGCTGTTTCTTGCGGCATTTAATGCGTGTATTCGGTCAGGTCGATTCCCGGCTCGCTGGAAGCGCGCAACATTGGTGCTATTGTATAAGGGACAATCGAAGCCGCCCGATCAACCTTCCAGCTATAGGCCTATAAGTCTCCTGGATGGTGCGGGGAAACTTCTGGAGAGACTTCTGATGGCAAGGCTGGCAGGCCACATCGACCAGGTCCACGGACTCAGTGATGCACAGTACGGCTTTAGGCAAGGAAGATCAACGATGGACGCCATCAACGAGGTCCTTCGGATGGCACGGGCAGCCGGTTCTGGGGCCGTTCAATATAGGGATCTTTGCGCAGCAGTGATGCTCGACGTAAAGAATGCGTTCAATTCCGCACCCTGGAGGTTAATAGACGCATCGCTCCAGCGGTGCAATACCCCTATGTACCTAGTCGACGTCATTCGATCGTACATGTCGGATCGAACGCTCCTCATTGGCAGGGATCCAAACTTGGAAGCGGTGCGCCTGTCAGTGACGTGCGGAGTACCCCAAGGCTCGGTACTGGGCCCTGCCCTTTGGAACCTTTTTTATGATGGTGTCCTGAGGTTGCGGGTTCCAAGAACAGTTAGGCTCCTGGCGTTCGCCGATGATGTGGCTGTTGTCGCTGTGGGCCGCAACACGGATATCTTGGAAGAGCTTCTTAACAAGACGCTCGTAGAGGTAAGCTCTTGGATGTCCAGCAACGGGTTGTCCCTGTCCCCGGAGAAATCCGAGTGTGTGGTCCTCACCAACAAGCGATCTTATCGCTCTCCGGAGTTCATTGTTAACGGATACATTGTTCCCGTGAAACGTACGGTCCGCTATCTCGGGGTCCATTTGGACACCAGGCTGACCTTCGTCGAACACGCTCGCCAAGTTTCAGCGGGGGCCAAGGCTGCGGCGACTGCCCTCGGCAGACTGATGCCTAACGTTGGTGGTCCCTCACAGTCCAAGCGACAGCTGCTGATGAGTGTGGTACACAGTAGGTTGCTCTATGGAGCCCAGGTCTGGGCCGAAGCCACGTCCGGAGTCG
This sequence comes from Chaetogeoica ovagalla, assembly GCA_032441825.1. Lineage (NCBI taxonomy): Eukaryota > Metazoa > Arthropoda > Insecta > Hemiptera > Aphididae > Chaetogeoica > Chaetogeoica ovagalla. Next base: position 36,119 of record JAMBTI010000050.1, on the reverse strand, counting down.
AGAGATCGAAGGGTCTCTTGCTGCAAGCGCAGAGGCTAGCAGCTCTGAGGGTTGCTCGCTGTTATCGGACGGTTTCTGATGTAGCTGCTTTGCTTCTAGCGCGCATGCCTCCAGTCCACCTACTAGCCGCAGAGAGGGCGAAAACCACGGCGAAGGGGAAGGCCGGAACGCCTCACTTTAGGGCGGAGCTGAGGAGGGATGTCATCCGCCAATGGCAGATCGAGTGGGACACGACCACTAAGGCGTCATGGACCAGGCGCCTTATTCCCGATGTCGCTAAGTGGTGGTACAACGGCCCGAAGTCCGTGTCGTTCCATATGGCACAGGCGCTGACCGGACACGGGTGTTTCCAGAAGTACCTCCACTCAAAGGCCAGGGCGCGTAGCCCCAATTGCGTGCATTGCTGTGCTGCGGATGACGATGTGGAGCATACCCTCTTCACTTGTCCATTCTGGGATGACGCCAGGCAGGAGTTGACAAGGTCTATCGGCAGGCCCCCTCGTCCGGACGATGTGGCGGATTTCCTATGCTCGCCTACCCCCGATGATCTCCCTTCGGGCGATCAACAGCGGGGAAGAGTGTTGGTAGCTGTCGCAAGGAATTCGGCGCTTTTCGCTAAGATGGTTGAGGTCATATTGGGACAAAAAGAGGAGCTGGAGAGGCAGCGACAGAAGGAGGAAGCAGTGCTGTAGCCAAAAAAAAAAAAAACACGCATAACGTAATTAAGTTATGATCGATGTGGGCTGAAGAGCCAAATTTGGGTGGTTAGAGGCCCCCACATAATGTATATTATTGTTTTTTATTGCATGTATTATATATGTGCAATAAACGATGTGAACAGGGAGGCAGCAATGGGATCCATATTTCCCTCCCTGCTCACGATTCAAACAGAAAAGGTTAGGTTAGGTTAGGTTAGGTTCTCCCCGACGGACCCACCTTGTCGTGGTGGGGGAGCTTGCGGGCCCTTAATTGGGTCTTACTAAGCGGTCCCAGATCCCGGCTCTGGCCTTAATTGGTTGGAGTCGGGGTGGCGTCTCCCGGTCCTGGGACCAGGCGCAGCGGACCAGCCACATCCGAGATTGGGAGTCCTGGCGGTCTGGGTAGGTGTTGGTCCCTATCCGAAGCGTATGCTGAGGAGGGGACCACATCTACTTGGGCGTCGGGACGACCTAGAGTTCGGTGAAGCTGGTCGTGGATCAAGGTGTCACCGGCTTGCCTTAACTGGCTGGCCGGTGACGAAGACGGCGGCGGTCCAGTCACACCCAGTACGGAGAAGGCCCGGCGGATCGGGGGCATGTGCAGTTCCCGGAAGGGGCTGCCCTCTCGGACGTCGGGTCAATCCAGGAACAGTGTGACTGGCCGCCAAGAACAGGAGAAGAACGGGACCGGGAGATGAAGCAGCTGGCCGGTCAACAAACAACGACGTCCCGGGGGGTCGAGGCGTGACCCCTAGGCAAGGCGGCCGACGATGGTTGATCGCGCCTCCCCCCCGGTCGAAGGAAGGATGAAGACCGGCCAAGCCGATGGATGACGCGATGGCTGTTGGACTGGATTGGGTCCTCCGGCTCAATAGCCGGAGCGTGAACAAGCCCACAACTTGACCTTAGTTAAGTGTTCTAAAATGTGGGCCGACGGCCGAAACTAGGGGGTTCGAGGCCCCCTGTTTTGATGTACCCCCCCCCCCCGCGGCATAGTTACGTGAGGTTTCGTACCCGTAACTATGCCGCAGAAGAAAGTATTGTGTTTTGTCCCCTATTTTTGTAAATGATGGATTTTCACAATAAACGATGCGGCTAGGGAGGAAGTAATGCCTCACGGCGGTTCCCTCCCTAGCCGCGATTATCGAAGTAAAAAAGGTTAGGTTAGGTTAGGTTAGGTTAGGTTAGGTTAGGTTAGGTTAGGTTAGGTTAGGTTAGGTTAGGTTCTCCCCCGACGGGACCCACCTTGTCGTGGTGGGGGAGCTTGCGGGCCCTTAATTGGGTCTTACTAAGCGGTCCCAGATCCCGGCTCTGACCTTAATTGGTTGGAGTCGGGGTGGCGTCTCCCGGTCCTGGGACCAGGCGCAGCGGACCAGCCACATCCGAGATTGGGAGTCCTGGCGGTCTGGGTAGGTGTTGGTCCCTATCCGAAGCGTATGCTGAGGAGGGGACCACATCTATTCGGGCGTCGGGACGACCTAGAGTTCGGTGAAGCTGGTCGTGGATCATGGTGTCACCGGCTTGCCTTAATTGGCTGGCCGGTGACGAAGACGGCGGCGGTCCAGTCACACCCAGTACGGAGAAGGCCCGGCGGATCGGGGGCATGCGCAGTTCCCGGAAGGGGCTGCCCTCTCGGACGTCGGGTCAATCCAGGAACAGTGTGGCTGGCCGCCAAGAACAGGAGAAGAACGGGACCGGGAGACGAAGCAGCTGGCCGGTCAACAAACAACGACGTCCCGGGGGGTCGAGGCGTGACCCCTAGGCAAGGTGGCCGACGATGGTCGATCGCGCCTCCCCCCCGGTCGAAAGAAGGATGAAGACCGGCCAAGCAGTTGGATGACGCAGCGGCTGTTTGGATTTGGGTCCTCCGGTCCAACAACCGGGGCGTGAAGAAGCCCACAACTTGACCTAGTTAAGTCTTCTAAAATGTGGGCCGAAGGCCGAAACTAGGGGGTTCGAGGCCCCCTGTTTTGTTGTCAGGTACTATGGTACCCCCCCCCCCCCGCGGCATAGCTACGTGCGGTTTCGTACCCGTAGCTATGCCGCCGACGGATGTATTGTGTTTTCCCTTAATTTGTAATTTTTGGTTTCACAATAAACGATGTGGCCAGGGAGGAAGTAATGCCTAACGGCGGTTCCCTCCCTGGCCACGATTATCGACGTGTAAAAAAAAAAAAAAAAGGTTAGGTTAGGTTCTCCCCCGACGGGACCCACCTTGACGTGGTGGGGGAGCTTGCGGGCCCTTAATTGGGTCTTACTAAGCGGTCCCAGATCCCGGCTCTGACCTTAATTGGTTGGAGTCGGGGTGGCGGTCTCCCGGTCTTGGGACAAGGAGCAGCGGACCAGCCACATCCGAGATTGGGAGTCCTGGCGGTCTGGGTAGGTGTTGGTCCCTTTCCGAAGCGTATGCTGAGGAGGGGACCACATCTATTCGGGCGTCGGGACGACCTAGAGTTCGGTGAAGCTGGTCGTGGATCATGGTGTCACCGGCTTGCCTTAATTGGCTGGCCGGTGACGAAGACGGCGGCGGTCCAGTCACACCCAGTACGGAGAAGGCCCGGCGGATCGGGGGCATGCGCAGTTCCCGGAAGGGGCTGCCCTCCCGGACGTCGGGTACCAATCCAGGAACAGTGTGGCTGGCCGCCAAGAACAGGACAAGATCGGGACCGGGAGACTGAAGAGCAGCAGGCCGGTCGACGAACGAAGACGTCCCGGGGGGTCGAGGCGTGGCCCCTAGGCAAGGTGGCCCATAATGGTTGACTGCGCCTCCCCCCCGGTCGACCCGTGGACGAGAGGAGACCGACCTGCAGTTGGATGACGTGACGGCTGGAGATCGAGCTGGAGCGTGGAGCAGCCCACAACAGAAATTTGACTTTAGTTAAGCTCCTAAAATGTGGGCCGAAGGCCAAAACGAGGGGGTTAGAACCCCCCCTGTTTTGTTGTAGGTACTATGGTACCCCCCCCCCCCGCGGCATAGTTACGTGCGGTTTTTGTACCCGTAACTATGCCGCAGTAGAAAGTATTGTGTTTTTATCCCCTTTTTTATTGTAAAAATTGTTTGGATTTCACAATAAACGATGCGGCCAGGGAGGAAGTAATGCCTCACGGCGGTTCCCTCCCTGGCCGCGATTTCGAAGCGTAAAGGTTAGGTTAGGTTAGGTTAGGTTAGGTTAGGTTAGGTTCCCCCTCGTGGAACTCACCTTGTCGTGGTGAGGGGGCTTGAACGGTTGTTCGTCGGGGACTAGTGCTATGCCAACCAGGGTCTCCCATGTTGGACAGGACTGGGCCGCGGCGGACAACTTGACTAAGCAGTTCCAAGGGTAGGGCGGGCTCTTTAGCCTTGGCTGGCAACCGTCCTAGGGGAAGGAAAACCCCGATAAAAAACCCCCTGGCGGTAGGGCTAAAACGTAAAGGAGAGGCACCTTTTTAAAAAACTGAATATGGACGTTGCCAAGAAGAAGAGAATTACGGTCGCAGGAGATTCGGATGCTCCAGGACCGGCGGCTGGGGGCCGGTGCGCGCCCCAGGCGTCGTTATCACAGTCACGCACCAAAAGGGTAGCGGTGGTGAGGCAGGCCGCTACCGCCAGCCACGGGGCTGGTAACACTACTGCTGGGGGGAGTGCGAAACAGGCTCCCCCCGGTGGCGAAAAGGCCACTTCAGCTACTGTAGGCATCAAATCGGAGGAAACCAGGACCGGCACTAACTTGGAGGATGAAGTGAAAACCCCTTCCGCAAGGAAGACTCGCGGAGCAGCTCCTGCGGAGATGACGTTCGAGGAGGTGCTGGACGCCGTGCTCCATACGGTGGAACGCTTAGAGAAAGAGGTCGACTTCACCCCCAACACCAAGACTGAGATCAAACAGTTGATCGTCACTCTTGGTAAGGGGGTGAAGAGCCTCCTGCAGCTGAGCCGCACAGGCGGGCACCCTCCGCCTGTGTCTCCGGCAATCTCAACTGGGACGCAGACAGAGGCTGTTCCCTCCGGCACGGGGGTGGAAGTGTGTACCGTAGAGGTGGGCACTGACACCCCGTGCTGGTGGGAGGATTCTCTGTCTGGCCCGCGTGAGTTGCCGGGGCAGCTGCAGAGGCAACCGCAACGGCAGCAGCAGCAGTCGCAACAACAGCGGCAGCAGCGGCAGCAGCAGCAGCAAAAACAGCGGCAGCAGCAACAGCAGCAGCAACAGCAGCAGCGGCAGCAGCAACAGCAACAGCAGCAGCGGCAGCAGCAGAAACAGCAGCAGCGGCAGCAACAGCAGCGGCAGCAGCAGCAGCAGCAGCAACCGCAGCAGCAGCAGCAGCAGCAGCAGCAGCAGCAGCAACAGCAGCAGCAGCAGCAACAGCAGCAGCAGCAGCAACAGCAGCAGCAGCGGCAGAGGAAGCAGCGGAAGCAGGAGAAGAGGCCGCACCAACAACAGCGGGACGGTTCTCCAATCCAGGGACGCCCTCTACAATCCTCATCTGTCCCCGTTCCCGGCCAGACCTCCTGGGTGGAGGTCGTGAAGAGGGGACGGAAACGAGCAGTGGCGGGTCAGTCCGGACCTGCACCTAGGGCTGTGAATACGGACCCGAAGGTGGCCCTCGTACGGAGGCGCGTCCCCCGATCCTCGGCGGTTGTCATTGACCGTCCGACTGGAGAAGGGGTGACGTTGACCTCTGTTATGAAGAGGGTCGCACAGAGGGTCGACTTAAAGGCCCTGGGTGTAAACGTCCGGACTACGAGAAGGACGAGGGCCGGCGGCATTCTGTTGGAAGTGGAGGATGCCGCATCCGCGGACAAGCTCGCCGATGCGGTCCGTAATGTGGCGGGGAAAGACGCGAGGGTCAACCGACCCGAACGACGGACCCCGGTTCTACTGTTGGGCGTCCCGGATTGGTGTGAGGTCGGGGACGTCGAGAGCGGCCTGGCCCGCGCTGGCCTCGTTCGGGAGGACTACGCGAGGGGTGACAATTCATCCGTCACCTTGCGTGGTAGTCCTAACGGGCGAGGTTGTATGGTGGCCCGCGTCGACGCTACGTACCCGGCGGCTCTTAAGCTCGCCGAGTCACGTAGCGTCGTCGTCGGGTGGACCAAGTGCAGGGTCAGGCTGCTCGAGAAGAGCAGACCGACCTGCTTCCGCTGCCGGCAGCCCGGGCATTTCGTGGCCCAGTGCAAGGTCGAGGTGATCGGCACTGGGCCGAAGAAGAGGAAGGAGGAAGAAGAGGCCTCGGATCCATGCGGGACGGCGAAGGAGGTCAGGCGGCCGGGGTCGCCCGTCGGTGAATCCCAATCGTGATGGAGGTAAGGCTAGTTCAAACTAACCTCAACCACTGTAGTGAGGCTCAGGACCTGTTCTGGGACTTTGTTGGGCGGGAGGACATCTCAGTCGCCCTCGTCAGCGAACCGTATGACGTCAACCGATCCGGTTGGCTCATCGATTCGTCTGGCGGGGCGGCTCTGGTCCCTCTCCTGGTCTCTCACTCGGAGACCCGGAGATAGGCGATGGGTACGTGGCAGCGACTGTGGGTGGCGTTTTGCGCGTCTACAGTTGCTACGCGCCCCCTCGTCTGTCACCAACAGAGTTCGGACAGCTCCTGAGCTGCCTCGAGGTAAGTGCGGCGGTCTTCCGGGGTACCGGAGTGGGACTTGTTGTTGCAGGCGACTTCAACGCCCACTCCGCTGCCTGGGGGGGCCGTCTCACGGACCAAAGGGGTGCTGATCTCTGCGCTCTGGCCGACGCTCTTGGCCTCGTCGTAGTCAACAGCGGGTCGGTGCCAACGTTCTTCGGGAGAGGAAGAGGGTCTGTAGTCGACGTTACTTTAGCCTCCGAGGCCTCCTTCAGGAGACTTCGGGGGTGGACCGTACGCACGGATATTGAGAATCTCAGTGATCACCACCACGTGACCTTCTCGTACCGTGTCGAACGTCGCCAGGCACCACCGGGCATTGCTGCCGGAGAGCCCCGCGCGGGTCGTGTTCATCCGGGCTGGAGAACAGACCGGATGGATTCCGATCTGCTCGCGGCCGCGGTGGTCGTGTCCGGGTGGTTGGGGGCGTCTTCGTCCCCGGGAAGCCTCTTGCCTGTCGATGGCGCGGAGTTCGGGGTGGAGCGACTCGTTTCACAAGTGGCCGGGGCTTGCGATATAGCCCTCCCTCGGAGGAATAAACACCCCCGTGGGAGAAAACCGGTCTACTGGTGGAACGAGGACATCGCTTCAGCCCGGGCGGTCTGCGTGCGTCGTAGGAGGGAGGTCACTAGACTCCGTGCCCGTGGCGGTGACAACACCGCCACGGTCGCGGCCGAAAGTGAATTCCGGTCGGCTCGGAAAGAGCTGAAGCACCGCATTCGCACTGCGAAGGCGAAGTGTTGGACGGAGTTGGTCCGTAGCGTGGACGACGACCCATGGGGAAAGCCGTATAAGGTCGTTCTAAGGAAACTCCGCGGGCCAGCCGCGACGGCGACGATGGAGCCGCGTTTCGTACGCGACGTCGCCGCCGTCTTGTTCCCGAGCCGACCTCCCCCGAGCGTCGGTGACGGAGAGGCGCCCGTCCGCGTTGTCGAGGAGAGACCGGTCGTTCCGGAGTTCTCCCTCGCAGAGGTCTCAGCGGCAGTCGATCGGTTCAAGTCGCGGGACAGGGCTCCGGGTCCGGACGGTATACCGAGCCGGGTCTGGGGTGTTGTTCACGCGACTTGGCCGACGATGCTGCTGGGCGCGTTTAACGCCTGCTTGAGGAGCGGAACCTTCCCCGGGCGCTGGAAGCGAGCTCGCCTCTCGCTTCTCAGCAAACCGGGAAAGCCCGAGGGGGTGCCGACTTCGTATCGGCCGTTGTGTTTCCTAGACGACGTGGGGAAGATCCTGGAGTCGCTGCTGGTGAGTCGGATGGAGGCTCACATGTCCGGAACGGGGATCGTGCTGTCGGATAGGCAGTACGGTTTCCGGAAAGGACGATCCACCGACGACGCTCTGCGAGAGGTTTGTGCGCGTCTAGCAAACGCGCGCAGCTCTCAACGGGTGGCGTTGGCGGTGAGCCTGGACATCCGCAACGCCTTCAACTCGATCGGATGGGAGGTGATACGCGAGGCGCTCGTTCGTATGGATTTCCCGCCATACCTACGACGGATCATCGAGTCGTATCTGGGCGAGCGAGTTCTGCACCTGTGCGACGACGAACACGGAGAGCCGATCACAATGGAGATCACCTGCGGCGTGCCGCAGGGCTCCGTGCTCGGGCCTCTCCTGTGGAACGTCGCGTACGACTCCGTGTTCCGCCTACCTCTTCCTAGAGGAACGGCCACGTTCGGCTATGCTGATGACACGCTGATCGTGGCCGAGGCGGATACGGTAGTAGAGTTGCAGGACCGCTCGAACGCTGCACTCGCGACGGTCGCCGGGCACGTCCGGCAGCTGGGCCTGCGGCTTGCCGTCGAGAAGACGGAGGCCGTAGTGTTCACAAACCGTCGCGGGACAGCCGAACCCCGGATTCTCCTCGAGGATGTGAACGTACAGCTAGGAGAGTCCCTGAAGTATCTAGGAGTGGTGCTGGATGGTAAGGGGACCATGTTCGGTAAGCACTTGCGTGCTGCCGCCGTAAAGGCGCAGCGAATGATGTCCGCCCTCTCTGGGCTCATGCCGAACATCGGCGGTCCGCGGGAGTGCCGTAGGCGCCTGCTCGTGAGCGTCGTACATTCAGTAATGTTGTACGGCGCTCCCGTGTGGGGTCCTACGTTGCGCTATGACCGTCGGAGCGCCGAGGTTCTGTCTCGAGTCCAGCGGGGGGCGGCCATCAGGAGCGTATGTGCGTACCGTACAGTCTCCCATGATGCTGTACGGGTCATCGCGCGTATACCTCCGATCGATCTAATGGCCGAGGAACGCTTCTTAGCGTACGAAGCCAGGAAGGCGTTGTTATCGGCAGCGGCTGAACGGCCCGGAGAGACGACAGGTTCGTCGAGCGAACCGTCGGACGGTGTCCTCTCACCGAGGGCCCGGACGATGGAGGAATGGGCCTGGAGGATCTGTCACTGGGACGCTCCCGACGGCAGTGGTCGGGATTGGACCAGGAAGCTGATCCCTCCCGGGCTTCTCGACCGGTGGGTGACTAGGACACGAGGTGAGATGACGTTCCACCTCTCTCAGCTGCTTTCGGGGCACGGCTGTTTCAACCATTTTTTGAGTCGGATCAGCCGTGCCCCGGCGGCCGGGTGTTGTCATTGCGGTGAGACACCCGGTTCGTTCAGCGGAGAGGTGGATGACGTGTCTCACACTCTCCTTCGCTGCGAGGCGTTTGAGGGTGCCCGAAACGAGCTGATCAGTGTGATCGGCCGTTTCCGGCCTTGTGACCTAGTTGCCCGCATGCTGGAGTCTCCGGCTAAGTGGGATGCGGTGGCCCGATTCGCTTCGACTGTGATGACGGCTAAGGAAGCGGCTGAGCGTGAGAGACAGTCACTACAGGGGTTGCCTCCATCGCGACGTGGGAGGGGCCGCGGGGCGACTCGTGGTCGTCTGGCCTCTTAAGGGGGGTCAGGGGAATATATTGTAAGGGGAGGTCCTGTAGGGTTACCTGCAGTCCCTCCCCAAAAATATGTAAAGTTGTATGTATATAATTCTTTTATAATTGTATATATTTTTATTTTGTTTTGTATATATATATATTGTTTCTTTTTTTATTAAATTGAAAAATTGTATATATATTGATTGTTACTGGGGTGGGTGTGGAGCCCACCCCAGATTGAAACGCTTATGTAACATGTTTTATGTGTTAAATAAACGATGGCGACCCACTGCCCGAAGTTTTGCTTAACGGCTTTCCGGGCAGTGGGTGTATTGCCGATACCGTAATAAAAAAAAAAAAAAAAAAAAAAAGGTTAGGTTAGGTTAGGTTAGGTTAGGTTAGGTTAGGTTAGGTTAGGTTAGGTTAGGTTAGCAAGTGGTCGACGTCGCGCGGGGTTACACGCGTAGTGGTTGGCTACTGGGGTGATCAAGGATACGACAATGGAAGCGACAGTCGTCCTTAAGGCTATGGAGGATACGCAAATACAGGGAAGCAACGAAAAAACTGGGACTGTCGGGAACCAAGATAAGACCAAAAGTGCCGCCGCGCATGGAGGGCCGTCAGGAAATCTGCGTTCCGCTGGTGCTGTTAAGGCAGCACAGGTGAAGGATAGCACCCCTAAGCCAGTCCCAAAAACCCAGACATCCACATTGGCGCAAGGATCAACGAGGGCTCAAGCTGAAGCGACGTACTGTAAAACGTTAGATGAATGCAATAGAATTCTGGAGTCACTGGAAAAGGCCTTAACGGGAGCAAATAATATTAGAGGCGACATTAGGAGTAGTTTCTATGAACTTAGCAGAAGTTTCAGAGATTTCCATAAGATAGCCAAAACGCTGGGGATGACCAGAAGCCTAGATACAGTGGAACAACAGCTCAAACAACAGCAGCAACAACAACTAAAAACAATAGGAATGCTCAAGGAAATTCAGGTTGCACAACAACAGTGCCAGTCTTGCCATGGAGATATGACCACCAAGGGCCAACCCGAAATATCAAGCGGGCTGGAAAAGGGAATTAGGGATATTAACGCAAGGATTGATACCTATGAAGGAAAAGTCGACAAATTGCTAAAAGCTTACTCAAAGACGGAAGAAACCACCCTAGGAGCGTGGTCGGAGGTGGTTAAAAAATCCAAAAACACTACCCAGCAACGCCCGGGACCTGCACGCACTATAGTAGATAAAAATCCTAGCGGACGAATTGGAACAAGGAGGAAAAATCGGGCAATTATCGTGGACTCCAAACCGGATGAATTCCCCGCACTAATTAAGAAATTAAGTAAAGAAGTCGATCAACAGGCAATAGGGGACAGGGTAGTCGGCATGCGACAAACCAGGAAAGGTGGCATGCTTATTGAAATCGATGGCGATCTGGAAGAAGTAGAAGCAGTCAAGGCGGAAGTTACTAAAGCCGCTGGGAAAGAAATGAACGTCAGAACCGTGGCCCAAAAGGGTCTCATGGAAATCAGAGATATAGCCGACTGGTCAGTTAAGGAGGATATTTTAAACGCTCTCGTTAACTATCCTGGACTAAGCCTCCCAGACGTAAACGTTTTAAGCATCAGAAAAATATACAGAGGATCATTGGCAGCCATGGTTTTGTTACCACTGAACATCGCGGAAAAGATCGTAGCAGCTGGCCGCATAAAAATCGGCATGGTGTGTTGTAAAGTAAGACTGTGCGAAAGACTTACCAGATGTTTCAGATGCATGGTCGGGGGACATGAAGCGAGAAACTGCCCGGGGCCAAATAGAGAGAAATGCTGCCGCAAATGTGGGTGTGACGGGCATTTCGCAGCGCAGTGCACAGCGGAGCAGGAAGCAGTTGTGGCATTCAGAAACATCTTGCTGAAGGAAGCAAAAGGATCGCAGGGCACGGAGGCCGCGGCGGGGTCTAGGGGATACAACGGAGAAAAAATAGGGAATAAGGAGTACGCGGCCGGTAATGGAGTTCAACCATCGCAATGATAAATTTCCTCCAAATCAATATCGGAGAAGGTAGGGGAGCTCATCATCTAATGATGGCAACCGCGGCGAAACTCGATGTTGATGTTATCCTAGTTTCGGAGCCAAATAAGTCTTTATGCGAGCAACTGGACACTCGGAACACCGACATAGAAGGCAGAGCAGCAATCGTGGTTACGGGTATCACCGCAGTGGAGGACATCGGCCCGCCAGATTTAGGCTTTTGCTGGATCCAGTTGCAGGGTGTTCGCGTGTACAGCTGCTACTGGTCTCCAAATCGATCGTTGGCTGAATATGCAGATTTTTTGGCACGACTGGAAAATAGCGTAAGAGGCTCAACGGTCCCAGTGATCGTGGCTGGCGATTTTAACGCTCACTCGTCGAACTGGGGAAGCCAGCGGGATGATGCAGAAGGAAGAATGGTAGAAGAATCTATGAGTTCAATGGACCTCCTGTTATGCAATCACGGGGGAGCACCGACCTTTACCAGGGGAATCTCGGAAAGCCACATCGATCTGACGTTCGCGTCTGCCGAAATTTATGATCGGATCGAGGACTGGGAAGTCCTGGAAGAAGAGTCCTTGAGTTATCACCATTACATCAACTTTAAAGTCCAAAACACAAGACAAAATAGAAACTCGGACAAGGTTTTGGATACCGAACGCAGATGGAGCTGGAGAAAGTTAGACGCCAAAAAATTGCAGACATACCTCGAAACGGCCCCAACTATAACGGGTACTGACGAACTAACAACTCTTTTGAAGGAAGCGTGTGATGCTTGCATGCCAAAGGGAAGCTATAAAGGCGGAAAAGGCCGTCATACTGGTGGACACAAGAAATTGCGGATATAAGGAAAGAATGCCTAACCGCACGCCGCGAGCTGAAAAGAAAAGAAGAAACAATAATACAGTCTTGAACATTTCTGAACGCGATGCATATAAAGAAGCACGGAGGAAACTTAAGACGGCGATCAAGCGAAGCAAGACCGAGTGCTGGAAAACGTTATGCAAACAGGTCGATGATGATCCATGGGGCACTCCGTATAAGTTGGTCACCAAGAAATTAGTAAGAAGGAAACCTATACAAGGAATCACGCTGCCTGGTAGACTAAAGAACATAGTTGATGCGTTATTTCCCAAAAGCATACATTCAATTCTTCCTGAATGTAGAAAAACGGAAATCCCACCTGATGTTACATGCGAAGAAATTAAAATGATCGGACTCAAAATCCCCACGGGTAAAGCTCCAGGGCCGGATGGTGTACCAGACATCATATTAAAGCAATTGGTCAGTGCAAGACCGGAGATACTCTGCGGGGTGTTCACGAGATGTCTGAGAGAAGGAAATTTTCCCGATAATTGGAAGGTAGCGAAGTTGGTCCTTTTGCGGAAGGGGGACAAACCTTTGGAGTCACCATCGTCGTACAGACCAATCTGCCTGCTAGACGCGGCGGGGAAGGTGCTTGAACGCATACTGAAGACTCGACTGGAAAAGCATTTATACGACGGAAATAAACTCAACGAGATGCAATTCGGATTCAGAAAGGGCCGATCCACTACTGACGCGATCTCCAAAGTGATGGAAACAGTGAACTCCGCATCTACGGGTCCGCTGCGCCGCAGGAAGTTGTGCGTACTGGTTACGCTAGACGTGGCAAATGCGTTCAACTCCGCCAGATGGGATAAAATATATGAGGCGCTTGAAAACAGGGACGTACCGACATATTTACTACGGATAGTTAAAAATTACTTAAGCAATCGCAAGTTATTATACGGGGAGTCCGTCGTGCATGAAATAGAGTGCGGAGTCCCACAGGGGTCCGTCCTCGGTCCATTGTTATGGAATGTTATGTATGATGACCTATTAGCAATTAACCTTGGACAGGGCCACCCCGACTACTCGACGGCCTCGGTTATAGCCTTCGCGGACGATATTGCAATTATCGCCACGGGACGTGACACACGGATGCTGGAGGAGACAACAAACAGGGCCCTAAAAGCGGTGGCGGATTGGATGGAGGAAAATAGTCTTAAATTATCAATAAATAAGACAGAAGCAGTAATGCTCACCAGCAAGCGAGGGTACGTAGTACCAATTTTCAATTTGAACGGGCAGCGCTTGGAGCCGAAAAGACAGCTGAGATACCTCGAGATGAGCAAAGAATTAGGTTTTAAGGCCCACATCCGGACAGTAGCAGCAAAAGCCGGTAAGTCAGCGGCAGCGCTATCGAAGATTCTGCCAAATGTTGGGGGCTCCAGACAAAAGAAAAGGCAGCTGGTGGCGTCAGTGGTGAGCAGTCAGCTACTATACGCGGCCCCGATTTGGGCAAGCGCGCTAGCGTTTGACATAAACGTGAAGTTCCTGCAGAGGCCAATGAGGACTATGGCCCTAAGAGTCGCAAGTGCGTACCGCACGGTCTCTACGGCAGCAATATTCGTTATAGCGGGTATGATACCGGTGCATCTGTTGGCAAAAGAGAGACAGGCGAGACAAGAAAGAAGAGCTGATGGAAAGGCAGCTCACAAAGAGATACGGGAAGCAACGCTGCAAAGCTGGCAAAAGGAATGGGACACGGCAACTGAAGGTCGCTGGACGTGGAGACTCATAAGGGATGTCAGACAGTGGACTGGCAGAAAACATGGAAATATAGATTTCCATCTGACTCAGATGATCTCTGGACATGGGTGTTTTGGCCAGTACCTACATAGGTTCAAGAGAAGGGAGAGCCCAAAGTGTGTCGACTGCGGCGAAAACAAGGATGATGCGGAGCACACACTGTTCCGGTGTGGAAGATGGTGGCGTCAACGCAGAGAACTGGAGGTGGCGATCCAAGGAGACATGTACCCCGAGACGATTGTCGGACTTATGCTGATGAATAGGGAAAACTGGAATGCGGTGAAGAAATTTGTCAACACGGTATTGTCAATAAAGGAGGAAGAGGAGAGAATCGAGCAAAGAAGATTAATCACAAATAGTTAAGAAACATTATTATGTGCACTGAAAGTGGAAATTGAGGAGATAGAGCTCCTCTGCTTATGTATAGGCTAAGGCCATAGATTTTAAGTATTTTATTTATTTGTATATACGTATATTTGTTGAAAATAAATGATACGGATACAGGGGGAAGGACGACTCGTAAGGGTGATGTGCCCCCCTGTAGCGCCGTGATACCACACAAAAAAAAAAAAAAAAAAAAGGTTAGGTTAGGTTAGGTTAGGTTAGGTTAGGTAGATTTCGGTTTTGGCTGTCGTCGCGGACACATCTGTGTACGCGTCGCTCCACAACCGAAGACATTTTTCTCGCGCACAAGGTGGTTGTTTTTTGCGTTCAGGGTACTGGGAGAATCGTCTTGTGACGGTCTTCTCGGCACGCTTTCGAGCGCGAAAATCGGCCCCTTTTTGAGCGAGATATTGCAGTTTGAGTTTTTGCGTTATTCGGCGTTGCGTTATACGTGCTCAGAAAATACGCGTTTTCTGTGCAGCGGTACGTCGCAGAGGGCTGGAAGCAGTACCAGTCGAAAGGTCTTGATTCGGTGAGAATTTTGGTGCCACTCAATTGGAGCGGGGACAGACCGAACTCAGGTGAGCTCAATTATTCGAGGTGAAAAGTCGCCGCCGCGGGCGTAAATATTCGCCGCCGCCGTGCCGCCGCCGCCGCCGCCGCCGCCGCCGCGGTCGCCGCCGCCGCCGCCGTTGCCGCCGCCGCGTCGCCGCGTCGCCGCCGTGCCGCAGACGCGGTCGATATTAAAGAAATTTCTTATTAAAGAAATTTTTTAATTAAAGAAATTTTTTTTTTCTCTTCTTTCTTCTCTTGTTACTGCTCGACGCGTAATCGCTACTCGTCGGCCGTGCAAACAATACGTAGTGGTTAAGATAGTCAGACACGGTTAACATGGATGCAAGCAGCACCAAAACCCAAGGGTCGACCGGACGATCGGTGGGAACCTCTTCTGCAAGGAAGACCGGCGGTAGGAAAGAAGAAGACATTAGGACTGCTGGCAACGATGATTCCCTTGTATCTTCTGAGTGCTCGCACGTCCAGTCAAGCGGAGAAGGGAACAACAAAGTGCAAACCGCGCCAACAGACAAAGGTGCAGGTAAGGGCCAACTACGAAGAAAGCTCGAGAAGAGCGCTTCTCAGGTTGTTTGCGCTCCCGTCAATAAGGGAGACAAAGTGGATGCTTCGCTCCGCCGTCTGGCGAGCAGTGTGAAAGTGGTCTCCGACCTTATTGGGGAGAAAAAGGGGAAGGGAATCCATCGGCCCATTCAAGATGCGATTCATGCCATCAAACTGGAGCTCCACGTGCTTAGGAGCATAAAAAGCAATAAAGTGGTAGCCTCGCCTCCCGGAGAGGAACTGGTTACCGGGTCGGACAAATCACCACCGGCGAAGAAACTCCGGGCTGATGATTGTCAAGTTGAGGAATGCTCCATGGAGGATGACGGCGGCTCTCGGGGACCGACGATGCAGGATACCGTTACTGCTGCTCTAACAAAAATGCAGGAGGTGCTAACAGAGCAGTGGAAAGTTATTGACGGACTATCGGCCCAGAACCGCCTCATGCAGGAGCAGCTCCAGCGGCATCTCAGCCCGGAAGATCCGGTGATAACCCAGGTGTCAGCAGTGGAGCGGGTGCATCATCCACAGGAGCAACAGAGGAAGGAGCAACAGAAGGTGAACCGAACACGAGGGCAGCGGAAGAATGCATCGTCTGGTGCGCCTCCAGCGCAAGTTGACGGGAACCAGAATCGTCCAGGTGGGGTGACTGCAACAGATCGAGTTATCGCCCCGGTCCCCCTGAGGAAGCCGCATGCCAAGCCGCCCGCAGTGCTCGTGAAAATTGCTCCTGGGTCGAGCTATGCTGATACGGTTCGCGCAGTGCGCGGTACAAGCAGCATAAACATAAACGAGCTAGGGGCGCGGGTCAAAGCGCTCAGAAAGACACGTGACGGACACCTCTTAGTGGAGTTGAGTAAAAGTGACAAGGCTGAAGCGGCAGCTGATAAGCTGAGTGCGGCTATTAAAGAGGGACTCGGGGATAAAGTTGGAAAAACGTTACGACTTGGCTGCGTAAAGGAGGTAGAAATCATGGATTTGGACGCTGCCGCCACCGGAGAAGAAGTGCTTGCGGCCTTGCGGACTGCAGTCCCTGGAGACCCCGAGGATCGTGCAGTCAAGGAAGTAAAGGAGGCTATTCAACTAACGGGCATATGGCTGACTCGATCTGGTATGCAGATTGCAACAGCGAAAATTCCTGGATCTGTAGCAGCGAGCATTACCCGCATAGCGGTCGGGTGGACTATGTGTCGAGTACGGGATAGGAAGCCCGCCCCTATCCGGTGTTACAAGTGTCATGGTTTCGGACACACTGCGCCGAGTTGCACTGGTCCGGATCTTACGAATGCGTGTAGAAGATGCGGCCAAGCAGGGCACAAAGAAGCTGACTGCCAGGAGGGATCCGATCGTTGTGTGGCCTGTGAGAGGGCGGGTGAAAAAAAGGTGGCACACCGACCGGGCTCAGGAGCCTGTGCAGCGCGAAAGATAACGATGACCAAGAGGACGACGGTGAGCCAAAAGCAGTCGCAATGATTAAGTGTCTGCAGATAAACCTCCGGAGGTGCTGGGAAGCCCAGCAGCTACTGGCGGACAAGGTGGCTAATAGCGGCATCGGACTGCTGATACTATCGGAACACAACAGACCGCCCAGTAACTACATCAGTTATGCCACGAGCACGGATAACACGTGTTCCATAGCACTCACGCGGCATGCAGGATGTGTTGCAGAGACGATGGGATCCGGTCTGGGGTATGCCTGGCTCCGCTTTCAGCGGGTTAGAGTGTTCAGCTGCTACTGGACACCGAACGGACGTACAGTGGCCATAAGACTGGCAGCGTTTAGACACTTCCTGGACGGGCTAGAAAGGGCTATAAGGACTGGTGAGGAACGTGGGGAGATGCTAGTCGTCGCTGGAGACTTCAATGCCAAGTCCAGTAGCTGGGGATCTGAAGTTAACGATGAAAAGGGCTATGCTCTAGAAGCATTCGCCGCTGGACTGGGACTCTGGACAGACAACGTTGGCAGCCGGCCAACCTTTATAAGGGACTCGTCGAGGTCAGTGATAGACGTGACCTTCTCGAGAGCGGGACCCTACCGTGTAGTGGACTGGACTGTTTTGGACGACTACACCGCCAGCGATCATCAGTATGTATCCTACAATATCAGTGGACAGCGAAGCGTGGTAACCCCTGACGCTGGCCAACCGGAATACGTCAGGTGGGCTTTCCGCAAACTGGATCAAGCGGCGCTGGAACGTCGTCTAGAACAAATCGGTCCATGCGACCTGGTCAGGGAAACGGCAGAGGCCTCGGCAGACGTGCTTAACAAGAATTTGGCAATGCTGTGCGATGCGAGCATGCCCAGAATTAAGGAAGGAGGACCCAGGCGCAAGCCAGTACACTGGTGGACTGCGGAGATCGCCGAATTACGAGCTGCGTGTATAAGGGCACGAAGGACCTATCTCCGGGCAGTGGCCAGACGAGGAAGAGGATTGGAAGACTGTGACGCAGAAAGAGCAGAGTTCAAGCGGGCGAGGAAAGAGCTTCGCGTCTCGATTCGAGCGTCCCAAAAACGAAGCTGGGCCGAGCTCTGTGCCGCAGTTGACAATGATCCTTGGGGAGTCCCGTACAGGATAGTCACAAAGCGGTTCAGCAGACAACCACTGGGAGTGGCGGCCAGTGGGCGAGAACACGAGATCGCGGAGGCTCTGTTTCCGGAGCGCCCGCTCGTAGATTGGAGCGAAATACCATTGGAAGAGGAAGACGGACCGGGAGAGGAAGAAATGACAGAGACGATTGAAGAGGAGCACCTGGAGATATCTCGGGAAGAGCTCTCACTGGCAGCTGGCCGCATGTCGAGAGGCAAAGCGGCGGGGCCAGACGGAGTTCCGAACGAGCTCTTGTCTGTGGTGGCGCAGAAGTCGCCAGGTCTACTACTCGGTGTGTTCGGCAAATGTCTTGCGGATGGGGTCTTTCCTACTCCTTGGAAGCGAGCCAGGTTAGTCCTGCTGCAGAAGGGACCGGACAGGCCCATAGGGGATCCCTCAAGCTTCCGGCCTCTCTGCATGCTGGACTCGACCGGGAAGCTTCTGGAGCGGATACTGCTTAAGAGACTCGGTGACCATCTTGACAGAACTGGAGGAATGAATGAAAACCAATATGGATACCGAAGAGGAAAGTCGACCATAGACGCGATTCAGAAGATCTTGGATGCGGCAACGTGGGCTGGTCAAGGTGCGAGCCAACATCAAGAACTGTGTGTCGTGGTCACCTTGGATGTGAAGAACGCCTTTAACAGCGCCCCGTGGATCAAAATCGATGCGGCACTTCGAGCGAAAGCGGTGCCGCGGTATCTTGTACGCATTCTGCGCTCCTACATGCACAATAGGACATTGGAGGTGCGTGAGAGTGGAGGACGCGGCATCAGAAATGTCACCTGCGGTGTTCCTCAGGGTTCGGTCCTCGGGCCGACCCTGTGGAACATCTACTACGATGACCTATTGGGAATCGAAGTACCACCGGGAGTGCAGCTGGTGGCATTCGCTGACGATCTGGCGGTCGTGGCAGTTGCTCGGACGTCGCAGGCGCTCGAGTCGGTAGTGAACCCGACGCTGGCGGCTATCGAAGTGTGGACCAGGAGTCACGGACTGCAACTGGCGGAACAGAAGACTGAAGCGATCATATTATCGAGGAAGTGGAGTTATAGAAACCCGGAACTGACTGTTGGTGGACACCCAGTGACAATCAGCAGGACTATGCGGTACTTGGGGGTGACACTGGACTCCCACATGACCTTTAGGAAGCACACGGAGGGAGTTGGCAAAAGAGCGGCAGCTTCCGTGGGTGCGCTCGGGCGGCTTATGCCGAATGTGAGTGGCCCGTCACAGAACAAAAGGGCTCTTATAATGTCGGTAGTCAACAGTAGACTTTTCTATGCCGCCCCGACATGGGCACACCGAGCCATGAAATATAAGGTCAACATCCAAGCGATCATCCGGGCCCAGCGTTTAGCAGCGTTGAGAGTGACCAGGGCCTACCGCACCGTATCCGCGGAAGCGGTTTTGGTTCTGGCCGACTCACCCCCTGGTGATCTCTTGGCATTGGAGAGGGCCAATATACGAAGACGAATCGAAGAAGGGATTGAAGAGACGACAGTAATCAAGAGGACGGAGAGACAAAGAACAAATGAAAAGTGGCAGGCTAGGTGGAGCAGTGGTGACAAAGGTGCGTGGACACGGGAGCTCCTCCCTGACCTACGTCGCTGGCGCGAGAGGCCCAAGATGGACCTGACGTTCCATCTTACCCAGGCGTTAACGGGACATGGGTGCTTTCGTGATTATCTTCATCGGATGGGCCGGGCCACAGACGCGGGTTGTGTCTACTGCGGTGGTCTAAACGACACTGCGGAGCACACTCTTTTCGTCTGCGTGCGTTGGATAGAGGAACGGAGGGCAGTCAACGGGCTGGTGGGTGGCAGGGACTTGCGTCCATCTGATGTTCAGGACCTGCTCTGCGGCCCGCAAGACCTGCCGGCGAGGGAAAGTGACCCTGCTCTACACGCGAGAATGGTAGATGCAGCGTTGCGTGCAGCGCACACATTCCATCGAATGACCTCTGACATTCTGGAGCGGAAGGAGCAAGATGAAAGGGACCGAGAGGTGGAAGACCGGGCAGCTCACTTGAGAGCGCACTGAAGGAGGCTACCTGAAGCACACCAGGTAAGCTGAGGATGGCGAACCGGGAAGAATGCATTCATACTATCCACTATAAATGAAGAATGACTACGACGGTGAAACCGATACCCATTTGGTATCATATGATGGCGACATAGGAGTAGTAATGTGAAAACAGATCCTCCTATGTTGTCGGTTTCTCCGGGAAGATTTCGGGAGGAGGTTTTAGACGGTAGGCGCCAACTTTGGTGAATCCGTCACTACCCCCCTTTACAGGGGGGTGTCTTTGGAAGATTTCCTCCTCCCTCTTCTCTGAAAGAAAAACAAGGTTAGGTTAGGTTAGGTTAGGTTAGGTTAGGTTAGGTTAGGTTAGGTTCCCCCTCGTGGAACTCACCTTGTCGTGGTGAGGGGGCTTGAACGGTTGTTCGTCGGGGACCAGTGCTATGCCAACCAGGGTCTCCCATGTTGGACAGGACTGGGCCGCGGCGGGCAACCCGACTAAGAGTTCTGAGCTGGTCCTTACTTTAGCTAGTTGGGGCCAGTAAGGCCTGAGCACGCCTTTCGCTGATGACAAACCGGCTCCTCCAACCCCTAACTCGTCAAAGGGGTCACTTGGCACGGGAGTAGTTACGTGTCCACGAGGATCCTGCTGGGCACCTGGCGCACCCAGCAGTATACAGCCTTACCGCCGCAACGGGCTCTGCGGCGGCGGACCACCCCTTCCCGAGTTCTCGTGGGAACAAGATGGATGAAAACAAACCTAGCAAGAACCCAGGCTCACCAGCTGGCCATCTGGTGAAACCGGCAGGAGAAGACAAGACGACGCGGACTCCGTACACGGAGGAAGCCTTGGAGCGAGCCAGCGCGAGAGTTGTGGCAGCTCTATTGGCCTCCAGGTCACCGAACGTGGCCGGGCAGGTCACGAAGAGCGTGGCAGTGACCCCGACTGGAGTTGCCAAAAGGAAGGAGAAGGAGACGTCTCCGCCGACCAAACGTCAAGAGGACGAGGACGCCGCGTTCGCGAAGGCTCTGCGGAACGTTTGGAAGGCCTATGCGGACGTCAAGTACGAGGCCGAAGTTGCGATGGGTGGTCGCAGCGTCCCCCCTCTCAGGGATGCCTTGGAAGGGCTCCGTGAGAGTCTTGACAAGGTCATCACTGATAGGGGGGAGGTGCGATCCCCATCGCAAAAGAGGGCGAAGCAGGGGACGGAGCAGGAAGTCCAACACGTTCGTGCGGAGACCAGGGACGCGTCGACGGACACGCCCTGTTGGTGGCCGGTCGTGGACTCGAGAGGACCCTCGTCTCTGAGTGCTCCCAAGACAGGGCGCTCAGAGTCGAGGAAGAAGCATGGTGTGGACGCGGCGACCGGTCCACCGGAGGGAAATCGTCGTCGGCGCGTCGGACGAGTGAAGGCGACGGACACCCCCCAGGGCGAAGACATTCTTCCAGTGGCGGCTGATGTGCGGACTACGGTGGCCCACGACGACTCGTCGGAGTGGACCACCGTTGTCCGCAACAGAAGGAAGGGCGTGGCGGAGGATCCCGCGAAGCCAGCGAAGCCAGCAAAACAACCGAGACGGAAGACCCTGAGTGCGGCAGCCCTCATCAAAAGGAGGACGCCGGCGACGCAGGCGGTCTCCATTAGTAGGCCGAGGGAGGGGAAGACTTTTGCTGAGGTCATGAAGGACATGACCTCCAAAGTCGACCTCAAGAAGCTGAACGTGGAGGTCGTCAACACGCGTGTGTCGAAGGCCGGCGCCATCGTCCTGGAGGTGAGGGCCAAGGAGGATGCCGACAGGCTGGCGGCCAGCGTAGCTGCAGCCATCGGAGACGACGCGGTGGTACATAGGCCCACCCGAAGAACCCCGGTGCTTGTTCTCGGTATTCCGGAGTGGATGTCTCCCGAGGAGATTTCTCGGGAGATATCCAGGTCCGATCCGGATATCGAGGCAACCGGGGTCACCGTCAGGGACAACCCTGGCGGTGGTAGGGTGGCCAGAATGGACGTGCCGATGGCTGCGGCTACGAGGCTGGCGGAGGCTCGCGGGATCCAGGTTGGCTGGGTGCTGTGCCGCATCAAATTGCTGGAAAAGAGGGTACCGAGGTGCTATCGGTGTCAGGAGGCGGGCCACGTGGCAGCAAAGTGCACGGCGGCGGAGAAACCAAAGCGTTGCTACGGCTGTAACGTGGCGGGGCACCTGGCCAACGCGTGCCCTAGGAGGACGAGGACCAAGAGGGACCTGCCGGGGAAGGAAGCGGCCGAAGATAATAAAACTAGTTAAGTTTACTTCCTTGTAGGCTGAACAGCCAAAACCAGGGGGGTTAGAGGCCCCCCACGTATTGTACATACAGAGTATGATTTGTGTTTTTTGTATATATTTGTATATATTTTACATTTCACAAATAAACGATGCGGCTAGGGGAGAAGTAGTGCTTGACGGCGTTCCCTCCCCTAGCCGCGATACCGTCGTAAAAAAAAAAAAAAAAAAAGGTTAGGTTAGGTTAGGTTAGGTTAGGTTAGGTTAGGTTAGGTTAGGTTAGGTTAGGTTCTCCCCCGACGGGACCCACCTTGTCGTGGTGGGGGAGCTTGCGGGCCCTTAATTGGGTCTTACTAAGCGGTCCCAGATCCCGGCTCTGGCCTTAATTGGTTGGAGTCGGGGTGGCGTCTCCCGGTCCTGGGACCAGGCGCAGCGGACCAGCCACATCCGAGATTGGGAGTCCTGGCGGTCTGGGTAGGTGGCGGTCCCTATCCGAAGCGTATGCTGAGGAGGGGACCACATCTATTCGGGCGTCGGGACGACCTAGAGTTCGGTGAAGCTGGTCGTGGATCATGGTGTCACCGGCTTGCCTTAATTGGCTGGCCGGTGACGAAGACGGCGGCGGTCCAGTCACACCCAGTACGGAGAAGGCCCGGCGGATCGGGGGCATGTGCAGTTCCCGGAAGGGGCTGCCCTCTCGGACGTCGGGTCAATCCAGGAACAGTGTGGCTGGCCGCCAAGAACAGGAGAAGAACGGGACCGGGAGACGAAGCAGCTGGCCGGTCAACAAACAACGACGTCCCGGGGGGTCGAGGCGTGACCCCTAGGCAAGGTGGCCGACGATGGTTGATCGCGCCTCCCCCCCGGTCGAAAGAAGGATGAAGACCGGCCAAGCAGTTGGAAGACGTGACGGCTGTTGGACTTGGGTCCTCCGGCTCAATAGCCGGAGCGTAAAGCAGCCCACAACTTTTTGTAAAAAATTAGTTAAGCTTTTTAAAATGTGGGCCGGCGGCCGAAACGAGGGGGTTAGAATCCCCCTGTTTTGTTGTCAGGTACTATGGTACCCCCCCCCCCCGCGGCATAGCTACGTGCGGTTTCGTACCCGTAGCTATGCCGCCGACGGATGTATTGTGTTTTCCCCATATTATTTTTTGTAAAACAAATTTATGGTTTCACAATAAACGATGTGGCCAGGGAGGAAGTAATGCCTAACGGCGGTTCCCTAGGTTAGGATAGGTTAGGTTAGGTTAGGTTAGGTTAGGTTAGGTTAGGGTTAGGTTAGGTTAGGTTAGGTTAGGTTAGGTTAGGTTAGGTTAGGTACTCGTGTACTGTTATCTACATACAATATTTGTACTCGTCAGCTAGTATTTCCCATTAGATGGAAAATTGCGAGACTGGTGCTATTGTATAAGGGTGCGGGAAAATCAACCGACGAACCGTCGAGCTATAGGCCCATATGTTTGATAGATGCGGCTGGAAAACTTTTTGAACGGCTACTTCTGAACAGACTTGATGATCACCTAGACAGAACAGGAATGAGAGCTGAGAATCAATATGGCTTCAGGCGCGGACGATCAACAGAGGATGCGATAGAACGGCTAATCGAGGTCGCCACAGGGGTAGCGAGGGGTGCAGTGCAGCATCGTGACCTATGCGTAGCGGTGTCACTTGATGTCAAGAATGCCTTTAATACGGCCCCCTGGCCGAGGATAGACGAGGCGGTCCGAAGATGCAAGGTACCAGCCTACCTTAACAACATCATACGGTCCTACCTCAAGGATAGGAGGTTGCTGGTAGGTGACAGGCTGATTCCACGTGCAGTGACCTGTGGTGTTCCCCAGGGCTCAGTACTGGGCCCGGCCCTGTGGAACATCTTCTACGACGGACTATTGAACGTGAAGCTGCCCGACGGCGTTCAGGCGGTCGCCTTCGCTGATGATGTAGCGGTTATCGGCGCTGCGCGGACAGGGGAACTGGCCGCTACGCTACTCAATCCAGCTCTGGGTACCGTAGCCCGGTGGATGAACTGCAACGGCCTGCAGCTGGCCCCCCAGAAATCGGAAGCAGTCGTGCTTACCGGGAAAAAGAGATACGAAAATCCGGAGCTGCTTCTGGAAGGGCACACAGTGGTTGTTAAAAACAGTATACGGTACTTGGGTGTGGAGCTGGACACGAGGCTATCGTTCACTGCTCATGTAGCCACCGCGTCCAGAAAGGCAGTCGAAGCGGCGCGAGCCATTGGTAGGCTTATGCCCAATATTGGGGGCCCAGCCCAGAAGAAGAGAGCGTTATTAGGCTCAGTTGTCGACAACAAACTGCTCTACGGCTCCACCGTATGGGCAGAACGCGGGACGAAGACGGCCAGGAACCGTGCCGAGATGCTCAGGGCTCAAAGAACCGTCGCTCTGCGAGTCACAAGAGCTTATCGGACGGTATCCACGGAAGCCTCACTGGTACTGGCATCTATCGTCCCGGCAGATCTAATTGCCAATGAGCGTGCCAGGGTGCGCAGTCGGATCAAAGAAGGGGTCCCAACCGACCAGGTGAGGAACATCCGAACGGAGGAAAGGAAGATCTCGGTTAGGGCTTGGCAGAGCAGATGGGATCGGTCCACTAAGGGCAGATGGACATACAGGCTGCTGCCCTCAATTCAAAGGTGGCTAGAGAGACCAAACACCAAGGTCACATTCCATCTGACGCAAGCCCTAACGGGCCACGGATGCTTTCGTCAATACCTCCATAGGATGAAAAGGGCGACGGACAGTAGCTGCGTTTATTGCGAAGCTCCGAACGATACCGCAGAGCATACCATCTTTATGTGTCCAAGATGGGAAACGGAGAGAGACGAGATGCGGCCTTTCCTAAACGGCAGGTTGCCCGACGCCAGCGACGTGACAGATATCCTCTGTGGGACAGAGGGCTGGAAGGAGTGCGGCGCGAACATACGCGAAGCAATCATTCGGGCAAGTATAGCCTTCACTAAGATGGTGGAGACTATACTTGCGGAGAAGGAGGAAGATGAGAGAGCGGCTGAGAGGTCAAGACAGAACGAGACTCCAGGCCGGCGGGTACGAATACCGGGCCGCTAAGACCGTACGAGAGCCTAGACCGGCGGATTAAGATCGGGTCGCGAAGACACTGGGAGACAGAACGAGACTCCAGGCCGGCGGGTGCGAACACCGGGCCGCAAAGACCGTACGAGAGACTAGACCGGCGGATTAAGATCGGGTCGCGAAGACAATGGGGAGCAGCCAATCGAACCAGCGAAGAATGATAAGGAAGGAAGAAGAAATAAATATTATGTAGATTATGTGATGTATTATATTGTAAATAACGTTGTTGTATTGTTAATTTATTTAAAACGTTGTATTGTATTGTTGTAAATAACTCTGTATTGTAAATAATGTTGTATTGTTAACATATTTTAAACATTGTAATGTATTGTTGATTAACCAATAAACGATGGGAACCTGGCGGAAGTAATGCGAAAGCAGGCCCCGCCAGGTTCCCGGTTCAAACAGTAAAAAAAAAAAAAAAAAAAAAGGTTAGGTTAGGTTAGGTTAGGTTAGGTTAGGTTAGGTTAGGTTAGGTTAGGTTAGGTTAGGTTAGGTTAGGTTAGGTTAGGTTAGGTTAGGTTAGGTTAGGTTAGGTTAGGTTAGGTTAGGTTCTCCCCCGACGGGACCCACCTTGACGTGGTGGGGGAGCTTGCGGGCCCTTAATTGGGTCTTACTAAGCGGTCCCAGATCCCGGCTCTGACCTTAATTGGTTGGAGTCGGGGTGAAGGTCTCCCGGTCCTGGGACCAGGAGCAGCGGACCAGCCACATCCGAGATTGGGAGTCCTGGCGGTCTGGGTAGGTGTCGGTCCCTATCCGAAGCGTATGCTGAGGAGGGGACCACATCTACTTGGGCGTCGGGACGACCTAGAGTTCGGTGAAGCTGGTCGTAGATCAAGGTGTCATCGGCTTGCCTTAATTGGCTGGCCGGTGACGAAGACGGCGGCGGTCCAGTCACACCCAGTACGGAGAAGGCCCGGCGGATCGGGGGCATGTGCAGTTCCCGGAAGGGGCTGCCCTCTCGGACGTCGGGTCAATCCAGGAACAGTGTGGCTGGCCGCCAAGAACAGGACGACAACGGGACCGGGAGACGGAGCAGCTGGCCGGTCAACAAACGAAGACGTCCCCGGGGGGTCGAGGCGTGGCCCCTAGGCAAGGTGGCCCATAATGGTTGACTGCGCCTCCCCCCCGGTCGACCGGCGGAAGAATGGAGACCGGCCCAGCAGAAGGAAGACGGTACGGCTGTTGGGAACGGATTGGGTCCTCCGGCTCAACAGCCGGAGCGTGAAACAGCCCACGGAAGAGATACTTAAACTTAGTTAAGTTACCTAAGATGTGGGCCGACGGCCGAAAAGAGGGGGTTAGAGCCCCCCTTTTTTGTTGTATGGTACTAACGTACCCCCCCCCCCCCGCGGCATAGCTACGTGTGGTTTTGTACCCGTAGCTATGCCGCCGTAGAAAGTATTGTGTTTTGCCCCCTTTTTATGTAAAATTGTTGGTTTTCACAATAAACGATGTGGCCAGGGAGGAAGTAATGCCTAACGGCGGTTCCCTCCCTGGCCACGATTTTCGAAGTGTAAAAAAAAAAAAAAAAAAAAAAAAAAAAAGTGGTTAGGTTAGGTTAGGTTCTCCCCCGACGGGACCCACCTTGTCGTGGTGGGGGAGCTTGCGGGCCCTTAACTGGGTCTTACTAAGCGGTCCCAGATCCCGGCTCTGGCCTTAACTGGTTGGAGTCGGGGTGGCGTCTCCCGGTCCTGGGACCAGGCGCAGCGGACCAGCCACATCCGAGATTGGGAGTCCTGGCGGTCTGGGCAGGTGTTGGTCCCTATCCGAAGTGTATGCTGAGGAGGGGACCACATCTGCTTGGGCGTCGGGACGACCTAGAGTTCGGTGAAGCTGGTCGTGGATCAAGGTGTCACCGGCTTGCCTTAACTGGCTGGCCGGTGACGAAGACGGCGGCGGTCCAGTCACACCCAGTACGGAGAAGGCCCGGCGGATCGGGGGCATGTGCAGTTCCCGGAAGGGGCTGCCCTCTCGGACGTCGGGTCAATCCAGGAACAGTGTGGCTGGCCGCCAAGAACAGGAGAAGAACGGGACCGGGAGATGAAGCAGCTGGCCGGTCAACAAACAACGACGTCCCGGGGGGTCGAGGCGTGACCCCTAGGCAAGGTGGCCGAAGATGGTTGATCGCGCCTCCCCCCCGGTCGAAAGGAGGATGAAGACCGGCCAAGCCGATGGATGACGCTTTGGAGCGTGAAGCAGCCCACAAACTAAATTTTGTTTATCAATTAGTTAAGCTTCTAAAATGTGGGCCGAAGGCCGAAACTAGGGGGTTCGAGGCCCCCTGTTTTGTTGTAGGTACTAAGGTACCCCCCCCCCCCGCGGCATAGCTACGTGTGGTTTCGTACCCGTAGCTATGCCGCAGAAGAAAGTATTGTGTTTTGTCCCTTTTCTATTGTAATTTGGATTTTCACAATAAACGATGCGGCTAGGGAGGAAGTAATGCCTCACGGCGGTTCCCTCCCTAGCCGCGATATTCGACGTGTAAAAAAAAAAAAAAAAAAAAGGTTAGGTTAGGTTAGGTTAGGTTAGGTTAGGTTAGGTTAGGTTAGGTTAGGTTAGGTTAGGTTAGGTTAGGTTAGGTTAGGTTAGGTTAGGTTAGGTTAGGTTAGGTTAGGTTAGGTTAGGTTAGGTTAGGTTAGGTTAGGTTAGGTTAGGTTAGGTTAGGTTAGGTTAGGTTAGGTTAGGTTAGGTTAGGTTCCCCCTCGTGGAACTCACCTTGTCGTGGTGAGGGGGCTTGTGTTCCTCTGCGACCCTGAGAGCTATGCCAACGGTGGTGTATTCCACCAGCAGGGTCTCCCATGTTGGACAGGTCAAAGGGTAGAGGACAGACTAAGAGTTCCAAGCCCGGCTCTTACCTTAATTGGTTGGAGCCGGGTTGCAGCGTCTCGGCGCTCAAGGGTCGAGACGCAGTCCCGGGATGCAGGAGGCCGATGGGACTGCGACTCCCCTTGGCGCCGAGACGAGACAGGTCGAAGGACCAGGAGGAAGCGGTTCAGTGGCGTGACCGGAAGACGCTACAGGAGGAGGAGGTCCACATTACACCAGGGACGAGGATCTCGGTGTTCGAGGGTTGAGGCGCAGTTCCCTAGGCAGGTGGCCGAGGATGGGACTACGCCTCCCCTAGGACACCGAGAGGGATCGCAAGATCGGACGGAAGCGGTTTCCAGCGTGACCGCAACGACGCTGAGGACGAAGAGGCCCATCAACACCAGGGGCGGAGAATCTCGGTGTTCCAGGGTTGAGGCGCAGTTCCCTAGGCAGGTGGCCGAGGATGGGGCTGCGCCTCCCCTTGGACGCCGAGACGATCCAGGAGGATGCCACGGTTCCGGTGGAGATTTGGCGGATGGCGGCTTTAGGGCTCCTCCGTGCTGCAAAGCCGGAGCGTGAAGCGGCCCACTTTTAATTAAGATCGTAAATTGTGGGCCGAAGGCCAAAACTGGGGGGGTTAGAGGCCCCCCGTTTTGCTGTCAGGTACTCAAAAGTACCAAATCCCCGCGGCATAGTTGCGGGTGCTTATGTACCCGTAACTATGCCGCAGAAGAAAGTATTGTGTTTTGTCCCTTAATATTGTTATGTTTGGATTTTCACAATAAACGATGCGGCCAGGGAGGAAGTAATGCCTAACGGCGGTTTCCCTCAGGTTAGGTTAGGTTAGGTTAGGTTAGGTTAGGTTAGGTTAGGTTAGGTTAGGTTAGGTTAGGTTAGGTTAGGTTAGGTTAGGTTAGGTTAGGTTAGGTTAGGTTAGGTTAGGTTAGGTTAGGTTAGGTTAGGTTAGGTTAGGTTAGGTTGGGTTAGGTTAGGTTAGGTTAGGTTAGGTTAGGTTAGGTTAGGTTAGGTTAGGTTAGGTTAGGTTAGGTTAGGTTAGGTTAGGTTAGGTTAGGTTAGGTTAGGTTAGGTTAGGTTAGGTTAGGTTAGGTTAGGTTAGGTTAGGTTAGGTTAGGTTAGGTTAGGTTAGGTTAGGTTAGGTTAGGTTAGGTTAGGTTAGGTTAGGTTAGGTTAGGTTAGGTTAGGTTAGGTTAGGTTAGGTTAGGTTAGGTTAGGTTAGGTTAGGTTAGGTTAGGGTTAGGTTAGGTTAGGTTAGGTTAGGTTGCCCCAAGGTTCGGTAATAGGCCCCCTATTGTGGAACGTCACGTTCGACCGGGTGCTCCGACTCCATTTGCGGGATGGGTCGGAGTTGCTCGGTTTTGCGGACGACACATTAGTGGTGGCCGTTGCCGACTCCATAGCGGATCTGCAGTTCAGGGCGAACGAAGCGTTGGAAAAGGTGGTGGAGGAGATCGGCCAACTTGGACTTACCTTGTCCGTGGACAAAACCGAGGCGGTGGTGTTCACGAACAGGTACAAGTACGTTAAACCGCAGTTATTCATAGGAGACCGGCAGCTAGTACTGAGCAGGAAGTTGACGTACCTCGGCGTAGTCATCGACGATTCCCTATTGTACAAGGCCCACCTTACGGCGTCAGCTCGGAAGGGGGAGAGGACGATCTCAGCCTTGTCGCGGTTGATGCCGAATGTGGGCGGCCCGAAGGAGTCCAGGAGGCGGTTGCTGTCTGCGGTAGCGCATTCGGTCATGCTGTACGGTGCACCATCATGGGCCGAGGCGACCCAGTACATCCCTTCCTACGTCGAGAAGCTGAAGAAGGTTCAGCGCAGGGTGCTGGCTAGAAGTATTTGTGCCTACAGCTCGGTGTCCTATGAGGCAATCAATGTGCTGTCAAGGACCCCACCAATCGACCTCTGCGCAAGGGAAAGGCGACAACGGTTCGGGCTTCGGCGTCATCCAGAGTTGGATACACCGGAGGCGAACCGTTCGATACGCACCCGTGTGAGGGAGGAGTGGAAAGCTCGCCTGGCGTCGTCTACCAAAGGTCTGTGGACAAGGGAGTTGATCCCTGACCTGGACGGCTGGTGTGACCGGGGCCACGGCGAGCTGAGCTACCACACGACGCAGGTGTTTACCGGGCACGGGTGTTTTGGTGCGTATCTGCAGAGGATCAAGAAGGAGCCGACGAGCGGGTGCTTGCACTGTGGAGCCGAGGTGGACGATGCGAGGCACACGATGTTCGAGTGTGCCAGCTGGGAAACGGAGCGGACCAGGATGCAGGAGGAGTTGGGCTCAGTGGTCAACGCGGCAAATTTGGAGACGCTGATGCTGAGCGGCAAGAGGGCATGGGATGCGATAGCGGGATTCATCCACCACGTGATGTCGGAGAAGGAGAAGCAGGAGAGGCTGAGGGAAGCTTCTGGCGCCCGAGCGGCAGCGTGGCGGCGACAGGTCTAGTGCAGTCGCAACATATGTATATATTTTTTTATTCTTTTTTCAATGTAGTTAAGGTCGCTTAGAATGTACGCCGAAGGCGAACCGTTGGATGGATAGAGCCGTCCCATTTTTGTAAATTATTTATTCATTTGTTCATTTGTTCATATTGTTTGATATTGTAATTGTGTTTATTTTTTGATCAATAAACGATGTGGAGGGGATTCCCGAAGAAATGTCTTTGACATTTCCGGACCCCCCCCACGATACCGTTTTTAAAAAAAAAAAAAAAAAAAAAGGTTAGGTTAGGTTAGGTTAGGTTAGGTTAGGTTAGGTTAGGTTAGGTTAGGTTAGGTTAGGTTAGGTTCCCCCTCGTGGAACTCACCTTGTCGTGGTGAGGGGGCTTGTGTTCCTCTGCGACCCTGAGAGCTATGCCAACGGTGGTGTATTCCACCAGCAGGGTCTCCCATGTTGGACAGGTCAAAGGGTAGAGGACAGACTAAGAGTTCCAAGCCCGGCTCTTACCTTAATTGGTTGGAGTCGGGCAGCGTCTTCCCGGACCATCCGGGACGGCGGGAGGAGCCGAGGCCACATCCGGCTCGGAGCTGCGGATCGGCGAACAGCGGCGCACCGGGTTGAGTCGAGGCGTTGCCCCTAGACAAGGTGGTCCAAGATGGGGCAACGACTCCTCCCCGGTCCCCCCTCCTGTGGACCAGGTGAAGCAGCAGATGTGGCAGGAGGATGGTGGTGCCACGGACCAGGATCAGTCAGTCAGGACCTTGGGGCCGTCGGAGCCACGCGCGGAGTTCCGGTTCACCAATCGGGCTCCTCCGAACAGGGTTCGGAGTGGGAAGCGGCCCATTAATTAAGTCCTTAATTTGTGGGCCGAAGGCCAAAACAAGGGGGTTAGAGGCCCCCTGTTTTGCTGTAAATATTTTGTACATATTGTAACATATTGTAAATATTTATTGTAGTGTGACACTTACGTGTTCGCAGCATAGTTGCGGGTACTTACGTATCCGTAACTATGCTGCTGACGGAAGATTGTGTTTTTCACTTTACAATATTATTTTTAATTTTTATTATTTGTAATATTGTTTAGTTTTCACAATAAACGATGCGGCCAGGGAGGAAGTAATGCCTAACGGCGGTTTCCCTCCCTGGTTAGGTTAGGTTAGGTTAGGGTTAGGTTAGGTTAGGTTAGGTTAGGTTAGGTTAGGTTAGGTTAGGTTAGGTTAGGTTAGGTTAGGTTAGGTTAGGTTAGGTTAGGTTAGGTTAGGTTAGGTTAGGTTAGGTTAGGTTAGGTTAGGTTAGGTTAGGTTAGGTTAGGTTAGGTTAGGTTAGGTTAGGTTAGGTTAGGTTAGGTTAGGTTAGGTTAGGTTAGGTTAGGTTAGGTTAGGTTAGGTTAGGTTAGGTTAGGTTAGGGGTTAGGTTAGGTTAGGTTAGGTTAGGTTAGGTTAGGTTAGGTTAGGTTAGGTTAGGTTAGGTTAGGTTAGGTTAGGTTAGGTTAGGTTAGGTTAGGTTGGGTTAGGTTAGGTTGGGTTAGGTTAGGTTAGGTTAGGTTAGGTTAGGTTAGGTTAGGTTAGGTTAGGTTAGGTTAGGTTAGGTTAGGTTAGGTTAGGTTAGGTTAGGTTAGGTTAGGTTAGGTTAGGTTAGGTTAGGTTAGGTTGGGTGGGTTAGGTTAGGTTAGGTTAGGTTAGGTTAGGTTGGGATTGGAGTTAGGTTAGGTTAGGTTAGGTTAGGTTAGGTTAGGTTAGGTTAGGTTAGGTTGGGTTAGGTTAGGTTAGGTTAGGTTAGGTTAGGTTAGGTTAGGTTAGGTTAGGTTAGGTTAGGTTAGGTTAGGTTAGGTTAGGTTAGGTTAGGTTAGGTTAGGTTAGGTTAGGTTAGGTTAGGTTAGGTTAGGTTAGGTTCCCCCTCGTGGAACTCACCTTGTCGTGGTGAGGGGGCTTGAACGGTTGTTCGTCGGGGATTAGTGCTATGCCAACCAGGGTCTCCCATGTTGGACAGGACTAAGCCGCGGCGAGCAACCTGACTAAGCAGTTCCAAGGGTAGGACGGGCTCTTTAGCCTTGGCTGGCAACCGTCCTAGGGGAAGGAATACCCCGATAAAAAACCCCCTGGCAGTAGGGTAAAAATGCTCGGGAGAGTACCCGGTAAAAAACTACCAATGGAAGTCGTGAACAAGAAATTGGTTACCGCACCAGGGGGGTCGGATACCCAGGTGCCGGCATCGGCGGGTGGATCCGGTGTAAAAGCCGGGTCCACTGTAGCGGGCCCGCCGAGGTCGTTATCTTGCGACCGTGAGAGTACGGAGGTAGGCAACCAGGCCTCCGATACTCTATCCACTACTGGAAGGAGCAGCTCGCTATCGATTGGGAGCGGCCTGTCCACTCCTCCACCACCCGGAGAGGCTGAATTGCTGCACTCCCTGTTGGACCACGTTGCTGGCTTGGCTTATTTCATAAGCCGGAACAGGAATGTGCACAGGGTCATCAAGTACACAGTCGGTGAGGCGAACAAGGAGGCGGACCAGCTGAGGGCCATTTGGGAGGACAAACCCCGTGAGACTCGTGAGTCAACTTCTTTGGGCACGCAGACTCCGTGCTGGTGGGATCTCGGCGGTGGACATCGTGAGTGCCATCAGCTAAGAGAGTTCGAGAAGGAGGGGCCATCGATGGTCATGGAGAGCGCTCCGGGCACGTCATCGACAGTGGCGGCGCCCACCGTGGTTGAAAACCAATCGCCGTGTGGGCGTGATTCTGATGGCGTTCATCGCGTGGCTGTCAGTGACAGAAGAAAGGAGTCATCCACCGTAGGACTCGAAACCACACCGAACTTCACTACCGGTAACTCGTGGGTCGATGTGGTTAAGCGGAGGCGGAAGGCCAATCAGTCGGAGGCCCGCTCATCTGCCGTTCCTGCCATACCTGCTACAGCAAGAAAGCGGCCCTCACAGGAGCACGAAAAGAATAAAGCCGCCCTGGTCCGGAGGAGGATACCTCGTACCTCTGCCGTGATCATCGACCGCCCGACAGGGGACGGTGTCACGCTCCTTTCGGTGATGAAGAGGGTCACGAGGGAAGTCAATCTTCAGGCCATCGGCGTCCAGGTCCAGAAGGTTAAAACATCTAAGACAGGAGGCATCATACTGGAACTGGATGATGCTGTGGCAGCGGCCAGATTGGCGGAGGAGCTGCGGTCATCCGCTAAAGAAGAGGCGAGGGTTAGGCTCCCTGTGAGACGTACCCCGGTCCTCCTTGTGGGTGTGCCAGAATGGTGTACTACACAGGATGTGGAGGATGGTCTGCTCGGTGCGGGTCTTGCCCGTGAAGACTTCCTGCGTGAGGGATCTCCGACAATAGTCATGAGGAAAAATACCGGGGGCCGCGGAGACGTGGTTGCACGGGTTGATGTCCCCCATGCAGCGGCTCTAAAGCTACACGGGGCCCGAACTGTCGGGGTCGGATGGACCAAATGTAAGGTGAAGCTCTTAGAGAAGAAAGAGCTCACATGCTACCGCTGTCGTTGCCCGGGCCACTACGCAGTGGAATGCAAGACCGTCACGGAGGGGGAAGCGGACGAAGTGGAGAGACTGTCCTTTGGAACGTCGACAGGTCCTGACAGAAGTCAAGAGGTGCCAGCGGTCAATAGAGGCAGGAGAGTCCAGCGGAAGAAGGTCAAACTCAAAGAGGGCAGCTGACATGAAGAACTTGTTCCTTAATTAAGTTTTTTGTTGTGGGCTGAACAGCCAAGATTAGAGGGATAGAGCCCTCTACCTTTTTGTAGACGCCTGTCGTCAATTAATTTTGTAATGAACGATTTGTGTTTTATATATTGTACTATAGTTTCACAAATAAACGATGCGGCTAGGGGAGAAGTAATGCTTTACGGCGATTCCTCCCCTAGCCGCGATACCGTATGAAAAAAAAAAAAAAAAAAAAAAAAAAGGTTAGGTTAGGTTAGGTTAGGTTAGGTTAGGTTAGGTTAGGTTAGGTTAGGTTAGGTTAGGTTAGGTTAGGTTAGGTTAGGTTAGGTTAGGTTAGGTTAGGTTAGGTTAGGTTAGGTTAGGTTAGGTTAGGTTAGGTTAGGTTAGGTTAGTTAGGTTAGGTTAGGTTAGGTTTGGGTTAGGTTAGGTTAGGTTAGGTTAGGTTAGGTTGGGTTAGGTTAGGTTAGGTTAGGTTAGGTTAGGTTAGGTTAGGTTAGGTTAGGTTAGGTTAGGTTAGGTTAGGTTAGGTTAGGTTAGGTTAGGTTAGGTTAGGTTAGGTTAGGTTAGGTTAGGTTAGGTTAGGTTAGGTTAGGTTAGGTTAGGTTAGGTTAGGTTAGGTTAGGTTACGTTAGGTTAGGTTAGGTTAGGTTAGGTTAGGTTAGGTTAGGTTAGGTTAGGTTAGGTTAGGTTAGGTTAGGTTAGGTTAGGTTAGGTTGGGTTAGGTTAGGTTGGGTTAGGTTAGGTTAGGTTAGGTTAGGTTAGGTTGGGTTAGGGTTAGGTTAGGTTAGGTTAGGTTAGGTTAGGTTGGGATTGGGATTGGGTTAGGTTAGGTTAGGTTAGGTTAGGTTAGGTTAGGTTAGGTTAGGTTGGGTTGGGATTAGGTTAGGTTGGGTTAGGTTAGGTTAGGTTAGGTTAGGTTAGGTTGGGATTAGGTTAGGTTAGGTTAGGTTAGGTTGGGATTGGGTTAGGTTGGGATTGGGTTAGGTTAGGTTGGGATTAGGTTAGGTTAGGTTGGGTTAGGTTAGGTTGGGTTAGGTTAGGTTAGGTTAGGGTTGGGTTAGAGTTAGGTTAGGTTAGGTTGTTGGGATTGGGTTAGGTTGGGTTAGGTTAGGTTGGGTTAGGTTAGGTTAGGTTAGAGTTAGGTTGGAGTTAGGTTGGGATTTAGGTTAGGTTAGGTTAGGTTAGGTTAGGTTAGGTTAGGTTAGGTTAGGTTAGGTTAGGTTAGGTTGGGTTAGGTTAGGTTAGGTTAGGTTAGGTTAGGTTAGGTTAGGTTAGGTTAGGTTAGGTTAGGTTAGGTTAGGTTAGGTTAGGTTAGGTTAGGTTAGGTTAGGTTAGGTTAGGTTAGGTTAGGTTAGGTTGGGTTAGGTTAGGTTAGGTTGGTTAGGTTAGGTTAGGTTAGGTTAGGTTAGGTTAGGTTAGGTTAGGTTAGGTTAGGTTAGGTTAGGTTAGGTTAGGTTAGGTTGGAGTTGGGTTGGGTTAGGTTGGGTTAGGTTAGGTTAGGTTAGGTTGGGTTAGGTTAGGTTAGGTTAGGTTAGGTTAGGTTAGGTTAGGTTAGGTTAGGTTAGGTTAGGTTAGGTTAGGTTAGGTTAGGTTAGGTTAGGTTAGGTTAGGTTAGGTTAGGTTAGGTTAGGTTGGGATTGGGTTGGGTTGGGTTAGGTTAGGTTGGTTAGGTTAGGTTTAGGTTAGGTTAGGTTGGGTTGGGTTAGGTTAGGTTAGGTTAGGTTAGGTTAGGTTAGGTTAGGTTAGGTTAGGTTAGGTTAGGTTAGGTTAGGTTAGGTTAGGTTAGGTTAGGTTAGGTTAGGTTAGGTTAGGTTAGGTTAGGTTAGGTTAGGTTAGGTTAGGTTAGGTTAGGTTA